>JBBPMH010000024.1:0-103263 GCA_038090235.1 Pulveroboletus ravenelii
TATCTGAGGGTGTGGGAATTTCGCTTAGCTTTGGTGGAGGCGTGGGAACTACTAACCCTTGGCTACAAATGTTGTCCCTGAGTCATGTGACCCTGTGTAGATGCTATGGAGATATACCCATTTTAATCCACATATGTCATTATAACAGTTTTGCACCTTTTATATTAAGTAGGGTATTTGGCAAATATCAGTACTTGATATGACCTCCTTTGGCCTTAAGCACTGCCTCAACCCTCCTAGGCATGCTTTCAATCAATTTCTAACACTCCCCAGATGCTATATCCCACCACTCCTTCTCAATCCTCTTCCATAACTCCTTAATCCCCTTAGGAGAGTTTTCATACCCTGCAAGCCTTCTTTTGAGGTGACCCCAGAGATGTTCAATGGGGTTCAAGTCAGGAGATTGTGCAGGCCACACCATAGTCCTAAATTCCTGGTCTTCTAGCCACTCCTTGACCTTCTTACAGGTATGCTTGGGGTCATTGTCCTGCTGAAAAATGATGTCAGGAGGATTAAGAGCACAATACTCCAGGGTTTTGAGCAGTTCATCCTTCAATATTTGAAGGTAAAGGTCCCCATCCATTCTACCATCAATCTTGCAAGCATAGCCAACTCCCTTCCAAGTCATACAGCCCCATACCATCACAGAACCTTCTCTAAAATTCAAGGTTTCTTGGACCAGTCTATTATTGAGCCTCTTTCCTGACTTTTTCCAAGCCCATTTGTGCCCATCTGAGCCAAGATGATTAATTTTGGTCTCATCAGACCATATAACCTTCTTCCAATCTTCCAGGGTCCAATCTTTATGGGTATAGGCAAAGTCCAAATGTGCTTTATGATATTTGGTAAAGAGTAAAGGCTGTTTAATCTTGACTACAGCTTTCATCCTAGCTTTTTTGAGATATCGACATGTGGTGCTTGGATGGAGAGGCTGATTTGTAATCCCTGAGAGAGTTTTGGTTACTTGAATTGCATTCTCTACCTTCTGGGATGAAATATGATGAATAGTATGATGAATATTAGAGGGGGAAAGCTTTGATGGACAACCTCCAGTGGACTTTTGAAGGTTGGAATGCTCCTTAGAACAAAGTCTGGACACAGTAGCAATGCTGAGACCAGTAGAAGAGACAATAGAGCAAGTAGAATGACCAGCATCAAGCTGTGATAGAATGGTATTCTTTTAAGTAGAAGAAAGAGATTGCATAATGGTAGTGTTATGTTTTGCTTAGTTTCTTTCTTGTTTCCACTTCATTTCACCATTAGTCATTGGACATTAGCCTCCTCGTCCGATTCTCTCATATCGGGCTCGTAGTTCTACCCTTAGTCATCGAGTTCCTTCTGCTATTCGTTGCCTTACTCATATGTTTACCAATCTCTGTTATTTCTTCATTGTTCTTGTCTTACTTTGTTATTTTCCAAGTACTATAAAAACCCTCATAGGTCTACCTGTTAAAACTAACTTAGACCTACTCGGCAATTAACTTGCTTTCTCTGCGTGTCCTCGCTCAACACTCGACTGAGCACTTTTGCTCTTGCCCTCGTCTCCTTGCTAGCGTGTTGCTAGGCAAGACTTCTCAAACCTAGGAAACCATCAACCATCCATTGATAGAACCCTTGATCCTGCCGTCTGCAGGCTGCATCCTTTGTCCTCGTCTTGTTAACAGCAGGTCGCTGATAACAGTCTTTGCCCTCGACCTTCAGCTGAGTCCACACTTTGACCCTTCAGGATCAAGCGTAACAAAAGGTCTAAGTTCTACCATCGCGGCTAGCACCACCTAAGCCGCCAACATTTCCTCCAACCGCCCACCCCAACGCCCCTCAACGTCACGACAACCTCAGTCGCCACGAGCACCCCAATCTCGCCAAACCTCGTTCTTCAATAACCTTCTTGGACCAGCCCGAGAAACCACCAGAGATACCGACGACTCCGACCCTGATCCACAACCAAGTGAGGAACGACGTTCACCATCCCCAGACATACCCATCTCCTCTGTCGCTGAACAACAGGAGGACACCGAGCTTGCCCAATGCCTTTCAGCTGGACTCTCCCTTCCCTGAGAACCAACCCCACCGTCCCCAACCCCAACCACTCGACGATCAGTCTACCCTCACCTAGAAACCGAAGAATTACGTCGACAAAGAGACGAGTGGTGTGCCAGACGAAACCAACCCCCTCGCAGACCACCAACCCCACCTCCATTCTCCCATCCCCCATCCCCCATGTCGAACAAACCTACTGAACTACGTCTCTCCAAACCTGATGACTTCAATGGAACATATGCCAAAGCGGTCCCATGGCTCAATTCCGTCGATATCTACCTTATGATCAACAAAGAGATCTATAACAACGACAATAAGCCAATTGCTTTCGCTCTCTCTTTTATGACTAAGGGATCAGCCTCAACCTGGGCAAACACGTTCCGAACCAAAGTCCTAGCTAATGGAAAATTCGGAACCTGGGTTGAGTTCATAGTCAAATTCAAAACTACGTTCGAACATGAAGACACCAAAGCCCAAGCCATCCACTGGCTAGCACGGACCAGGGTCCGAAAGATCGAAGATCTCAACCCCTACATCGCCGAGTTCAAAAACCAAGTAGCCGTCAGCGGAGTAACTGAAGAAGACGTTCTCATCGCCTTCTTTGCAGAAGGACTCCCAGAAACCATCCGACAACGGATTTTCACCATGGATTTCGTTCCAGAGAAAATAGAATCCTGGTACACAAAAGCGGTCCACTTCGTTACCCACTGGGAGCGAGCCGAAGTGTTCAACCACGGCAGCCGAACCAAGTTCACTTACTTCTCCCAGACCCAGGGAAAACCAACTGCCGCCATTACCAAAGACCCAGACGCCATGGATGTAGACATTATCTGAGTAGGCAAGCTAACCCCTGCCGAAAGAAAATGCTGCTTTGAGGAAAAAACTCTGTTTCCGCTGCCGCCAACCAGGACATATGTCCAACAAATGTCCAATCTTCCCTAGTAACAAAGGCACCCCCCAAACCCGACAGGTAAAAAGGGTAAAAACCGACAACCTCCCCAAACTTCAAGAAATTGAAGACGAAGAAGAAGAGAAAGGGGAGGATGTGAAAAGAGTAATGTTTGGAAAATGGGATTCATCTTTTTAAAAGGAGAAGTTCCCCTAACGCAGACTTCTCCTAACTCTCATGTATTGGTAGCAAGGAAATCTAAGGCCATCATTCTCCCCCTCATCCTTGCACCCAACACAAAAGACGTTAGAACCCGTGCCGTCCTCGACTCCGGAGCAAGCTGCTCCTGCATAGACTGGGAATTCACAAAGAAACACCGACTCCCTATGACCTGACTTCCTCAACCTATTCCTGTATGAAACGCCGATTCGACCCCCAATCGCTGCGGCGAAATAAAATTCACTGTTACCATAGACTTCTGTCTAGCCGACCTCTGTTACTCTGAAGAATTCAGCGTAATGCACCTTGGAGACACTCCGGTCATACTAGGAATGACTTGGCTCAAAAAAGCTAATCCCACCATCGACTGGCCGACGTATACGCTTTCCCTCCCTGTCTCGGAATCTCTACCAGAAACCGGACCAAGAGGTTCCCCCCAAGGGACGTCCAACCCAATGCTGGACAAATGGCTTATGGAACATGCCGCTCGAAAAACACCTCGTCCCAACTCCCATCATATCCGACACATCAACACTGACGAAAAGTGGGACGAAGACCTCTACGTCTATCTAAACTATGACAAAGGAGGAAGGTTCCCTACTCACTCCGAATGGAAGGCATGGGAGGAGGCAGAAATGGTCCAAAAACTGACCACAGCCACCGATCTAGCCATTCACGCCCTCCCAGAAAAGAAGACTACTGTACTTCCCCCAGACTTCGCTGACTTCGCGTCAGTATTCGCCAAGGAATCCGCCGACCACATCCCCCCGGCCCGACCCTGCGACCACTCCATTGAGCTAGATGAAACCTTCAAACCAAAATCCGCCAAGCTTTACTCTCTTACCGAAGAAGAAAAGAAAGCTACGGAGGAATTCCTGGAAGAAAACCTCCATTCGGGAAAAATCCGCCCATCAAAGTCACCCCAATCGTCCCCTTTCTTCTTCGTCAAAAAGAAAGACGGAAAACTTCGTCCCTGCCAAGACTACTGATACCTGAACCAACACATGGTTCGCGATACCTACTCCCTACCGCTCATTTCGGATCTCGTAGACCGCCTGCAAGGCGCAAAAGTCTTCACCAAATTCGACGTCTGTTGGGGATATAACAACGTCTGAATTAAGGAATCTGACTGTTGGAAAGCCGCTTTCGTCACGCACAAAGGACTTTTCGAACCAACCGTAATGTTCTTCGGACTTACCAACTCACCGGCCACCTTCCAACGTTTTATGAACGACTCCTTCCATAACCTCATCGCTGAAGGATGGTTAGTCATCTATATGGACGACCTTCTCATCTTTTCCCCAGACGAACAAACCCACACCGAACGAACCCGTCACGTCCTGAAACGAATGGAAGAACTTGACCTCCACCTCAAACTTGAGAAATGTGAATTTGCCGCTACCCAGGTGGAATATCTTGGCATGGTAGTTAAACCTGGTGAACTTGCAATGGACCCCGTTAAACTAACTGGCATTGCGGACTGGCCAACTCCCACCAAAGTCAGGGACGTCCGATCTTTCCTTGGCTTTGCCAATTTCTATCGACGATTCATCCCGGATTACTCCACCATCGCCCGACCCCTCCTTGACCTCACCAAAAAGGACCATCCTTGGAACTGGTCGACCTCCTGTGAAACCGCCTTCCAGGCATTAAAAGACGCCTTTCTCGCCGAACCCGTTCTCCAGTTACCCAACCCCACTTGACCTTTCGCCATCTCCACCAACGCTTCCAAGTGGGCAACTAGGGGAATCCTCCTTCAACCGGATGGCAACGGTGATCTCAAACCTTGTGCCTACCTCTCCCAATCCCTCTCCCCCGCCGAAAGAAACTATGACATATATGACCACAAGCTTCTCGCCGTCATCCGTGCACTCAAAATCTGGCATCACCATTTACATGGCTCGGCATTCCCAGTGGACGTCCTAACTGACCACAAAAACCTCACCTACTTCCGGGAGCCACACAAACTCAACCGACGACAAGCCCGCTGGCTTCTCAACCTGGCCGATTTTGATCTCCACTTCACCCATGTCCCGGGATCTTCCCTAGCCGCTCCCGATGCTCTTTCCCACCGACCAGATCATGCCAAAGATGACGACGACGACAATTTAGACGTTACTCTCCTTCCAGCCGACCTTTTCATAAACTTAATCGATGCAGATCTCTCTGAAAAAGTCGCCGCCTCATCCGCTGCCGACCTCCTCGTGCTTAATGCGCTACATGCCCTTGAAGGCACGGTTCCTTCACAATTCCACTCCCGTCTCTTGGATTGGAAATTCAACGCTGGCATTCTCACCTACCATGGCCGTGTCTATCTGCCTGACTCCCATCGTCGTGCCGCCGTATCCGCCTGCCATGACCACCCCTCCGCCGGCCATCCTGGTTTTCTCAAAACCTGTCAACTCGTTTCTCAGGACTTCTGGTGGCCCGGTCTGGCCTCTTTTGTCCGCAACTACATTCAAGGTTGCACCCTCTGCCAGCAAAACAAAGTCAACACGCATTCTACGGTCGCCCCCTTGACCCCTATCCCCTCCTCCTGTACCCGCCCCTTCCAGCAACTGTCCTGTGATCTGATCATGGACCTCCCCCTGTCCGATGGCTTCGACAGTCTTCTGGTCGTGGTTGACCATGGGCTTATGAAGGGGGTAATTTTGTGCCCAACTAAGAAATCCGTCACCGCCGAAGGAATTGCCCATCTCTTTTTCCACAAAGTATACACCAGATTCGGACTTTACGACAAAATCATATCTGACCGAGGCCCCCAATTTGCCTCGGAATTCGCCAAAGCCTTAGCATCCCTCCTCGGATACTCCCTGGCCCTCTCTACCACCTACCACCCCCAAACCGACAGGGAAACCGAAAGGGTCAACCAGGAAGTCGAAACATACCTCCGGATCTTTTGCCATAATAACCCAACAAGTTGGGCCGAACACGTTCCTATGGCGGAATTCGCTCACAACCACCGCCCCCACTCAGTCACCGGCCAATCACCATTCTATCTCATGATGGGATACGAGCCGAAACCCCTCCCCACGATTATCTCCGAAACAAACCTCCCTGCCGTCGAATCACGACTCAAAGTCTTATCACACATGAGAAACGAAGCCCTGGCAGCACACGAACTAGCCTGCCAAGTAATGAAATCAAGGAACACACGAGGCTTCACCCCATAGAAACGAGGAGATAAGGTGTGGTTAGAAGCCCGGAACTTAAAACGTTCCCTCACCAGCCCTAAATTCGCCCCGAAACGAGAAGGACCCTTCATCCTATCGCGAAAACAACGTACATGGACGGAACTTTCCTGCTCCACCATCTGACCTAATCGAAGGAGAAGAAGAATACGAAGTCAAGAAAATTGTATGGCATTGCGGAAACCCATCCCATCGGAAATACCTCGTCCGGTGGAAGGGTTACTCAGCCGAAGAAGACTCTTGGGTTTCGGAGTCAGAAATGAACAACGCCCCACTCATCTTGAACGCATATAAACTCCTCCACCCAAGATTCTTCCCCCATCCCGTCTCCCATTCCATCAACTACATGTCCACCTTCGATGCCTCCCCTTGCCCCTCTCACCGAGTACCCTCCCCTGACCCCTGGATTGCTCTGGATCCTCCTAGAGCAAGAACACCTGCTCATATGGATGTTCTGCCCGTTCAGGAGTCAACAGAGAGCGTTCGAGCTCCTGTTTATCTTGTTCAACCGGGTTCTCCAACAACTGGACCAACCTCCCCCTCCTCCGTAATGTTGTCCTCACCTATTGACTCCTCCGCCCGTCCCAGCACCCCTCACCCTACCATCAGCGAGTGGCGTATCCTCCATCACAGCCATGACGACGGAATCCGACCTCCTGACGTCCCCATTTATGCCCAATGCCTCAGGGACGACCTCCCTAACGAAGAATACCGCACCCTCCTCATGACGCATGTCGCTGACCCCTGTCTTGCTCTCCTGATGGACGACGACCTCTCACCAGGCTCCCCGCTAGCCTCCCTCATTGACGCCTTCATGGAAGTATGCCACCTTGACCTACTGATCGACTCCCTCCATTCCCACTCGGACCTGATTGTGGCAAAACACTGCTTGCGCTCGATCCGGGCCATCCTTTGTGGACACCTCGGATCGATCGGCTACCAAATGAGACTAGGGGAGTACATGGCTGACCTTGATCGTTACCTTGCTGAGAAAGCTGAATATAACCGACCCCACTACCGCCGCCCCTTTCCTACTAGCCACGACAACCTCGGGCATGACAACGATCCTTCGGCTTCACCCCCTCCTCCTGGACCCGAAGAAGTAGCCACCCTGGAGAGAGAGGAAACTTCCTATTGGGGGAGGCATCCGTGGCCTCTCCCCACATCTCACCTGCTCTACCGACAGGCATGCTTCCAATGCCGCCGGCTGGGACATGTGCGAGTCAACTGTGAACTCTACGAGTGTCCTATTTGCCATACCTGGGCCCCGGGACACGCGCAGTATCAATGCGCAATGGTACACCGCCGAGCTGGGGTCCCCCAGCGGACTCCACTGCGAGTCGACCTCTCCACTGTCCAATCCCCTCATCGCCCCTCCGGAGGAACCTCCTCCTCCTCCTCATCCAGCCATTCCCATCGTCTGACACTTCCCCCGTCTCTGCCCTCGCCATCGCCTCTGTCGCCAACAGCCGTTTCATGCACGCCCTCGTAGGCATTCTGGGAGTCCCGTCCCTATCCCTCCCCCTCGTGCGGACTCTCCCGACGATGACCCATTTACTGCCAAAGCTTACAGCAACATGACCGGTTCCCCGGGGTATAGCTACTGGGAATTTTAGGAAGTCGACAGTGTCTCCTCACCTTAAATGGGGGGTAATGTTATGTTTTGCTTAGTTTCTTTCTTGTTTCCACTTCATTTCACCATTAGTCATTGGACATTAGCCTCCTC
The DNA here is from genome assembly GCA_038090235.1 of Pulveroboletus ravenelii. Classification (NCBI taxonomy): domain Eukaryota; kingdom Fungi; phylum Basidiomycota; class Agaricomycetes; order Boletales; family Boletaceae; genus Pulveroboletus; species Pulveroboletus ravenelii. The sequence continues at coordinate 8,066 of JBBPMH010000024.1, forward strand.
GTCCGATTCTCTCGTATCGGGCTCGTAGTTCTACCCTTAGTCATCGAGTTCCTTCTGCTATTTGTTGCCTTACTCATACGTTTACCAATCTCTGTTATTTCTTCGTTGTTCTTGTCTTACTTTGTTATTTTCCAAGTACTATAAAAACCCTCATAGGTCTACCTGTTAAAACTAACTTAGACCTACTTGGCAATTAACTTGCTTTCTCTGCATGTCCTTGCTCAACACTCGACTGAGCACTTTTGCTCTTGCCCTCGTCTCCTTGCTAGCGTGTTGCTAGGCAAGACTTCTCAAACCTAGGAAACCATCAACCATCCATTGATAGAACCCTTGATCCTGCCGTCTGCAGGCTGCATCCTTTGTCCTCATCTTGTTAACAGCAGGTCGCTGATAACAGTCTTTGCCCTCGACCTTCAGCTGAGTCCACGCTTCGACCCTTCAGGATCAAGCGTAACAGGTAGTGGTTGAAAACAAAGAAGTGTGGGAGCTAATTCAAACTCAGACATAATGTTTACATGTGTATATTTGTTTGTAGGCCAAATAAACACTAACTATCCTACTATTTACCAGAGATTCTACTATCAGTATTAAAAGGTGCAAAACTGTTATAATGACATATGTGGATTAAAATGGGTATATCTCCATAGCATCTACACAGGGTCACATGACTCAGGGACAACATTTGTAGCCAAGGGTTAGTAGTTTCCACACCTCCACCAAAGCTAAGTGAAATTCCCACACCCTCAGATACTACATCACATATACTACAAAAGTACCAAATATTGTAACAGTTTTGCACCTCACTGTATATTAGGCAAATATTAGATTGAAAAGTAATTCCCAAATAATATTCAAGGTATCATGAAAGATGAATTAAATTGAATATATCATATTAAAACCTTTGATCAAGACAGGGATGAATTTCTACTGAGTGTTATTGATTATATTGAAAAAGGCCTTGGACAATTTTCAAACTTGAATATATAAAAGTTTGAAAATTAAAATAAGTAAATGGCACATACCTACTTAAGCTTGAGGAACTGGGATATTTGTGACTTTGTGAGGTTCAGGGTGAAAAGCACTTGCTTTTTCCTTGCTTAATCATAGCCTGACTTTCAGGTGTGGCAATCGATAACGTCACCCAGCAGGCCAGTTGTTTCATAGCGGACATCCTATGTACATACTCTGCCCGATTTGTCCACAGTCAATAAGGCAGCGGAATTAAGAATAGGTTTGGTATTACCAACGTGACCTGCCCGGCTTGCTTTATTACATCGCTGTCCCAGCATAACTGGACATGGGTATCAAAGTTCTCGTCGTTAGAGGGTGCGAACGATATCGTTACCAAATGTGTCAATGAATCGGCCTCCTGACATGCACCATGCCCTCATCATCTGTCTCCCCGTATTCGCTAACGCTTCCATCCGGACGGAGGCTCTGTGCGGACCTCGACGGCTCACTTGTCTCACTAGGCGTCTCTTCGCTTGGCGTTGCCGGAATGCTAGGAACGGCCTCATCCGTCACGGCGAGGCTAGACGGTATCTTCACTGATGGTGGTTCAGGCGTTAACTCTGGCTGATCCTCCAGCTTGTCGTCATCTTCGCTCTCCACCTTGACGGAGATGTCACGTAAAGTCGTGAGCATTTGCTCTCGTGTGCGTGCTGCAAGTTCGGCGACATCCGGCACTGTCAGACCACTAGTATGGGTCGGTGGGAGAACTGTTGTCATTCGGATCAATCAGTAAGGTCCCCGCGACGCAACAAGGCAATGGAACAATAATTTATAAATGCCAACTAACCTCGGACCTTGATAACCCCTGTTCCAAAAACACCTTTGTGGTACAGCCTCCAGTAGTTCTCACAAACAACGGGTGTAACTGGCAAACCGGCCTGGACGGCGAGGTGAAAGGCACCCTTTTTGAATGGCAGTAGCGCAGGTACTTCTTCAATATGCCGTGTTCCTTCTGGGTACATCATCAACGAAATACCTTCGCGCTTCATCTCCTCGCCCGCAGCTTCCAGAGACTGGTGTGCTTTGGTGGTGTTTCCACGATCAATGAATATCGCACCGGACATGTACATCCAAGGGCCGAGAGGCGTCCACTGGAGCTCGCGTTTCGCCATGATGGACGCCTTTGGTGGGAACATCCTGCGTGAACGTCAACCAATGACGGTAGGAAGCGACAGCGAATGACAACAGAAGGCACTAACCTCGCCAGCCACAAAATATCAAGCATGCTCTGGTGGTTCCCGACCATGACGGCTGGTCGCGTTTGCAGATATTCCTCGCCCTCTACCTCCACCTCTAATTCCAGCACATGACTGACCAAGTTGTAGAAGGTCCGAGCAATAACATAGTTGACGTCGTGTCGGCGGCCGACAAGGGTCATGCCGACTGCTACGACAATTCCCCATGTTGATACGACGGCAAGGCTGCCCAAGAAGATGCCAACTCTCCAGTAATAACGACCGACTGCGGATGTATTCGCGATGGAACGGATTAAAAGAACTGGAAGAGAGAGATATGCTAAAGGCTTCACAACCAGAGCAAGGAAAGACATCTAGCGGGTGGGGTGGTTAGGAAGAAGACTGGCACCGGCGATGGATGGTTACGCACGCTGAGCCCAGCAGCGTGTCGCAGGTTTGCTGGACTGGCTCTTGGGGAGAGAGGTGGGAAAATGGGCAAGTTTCGTTTCCTCGATATGGAGTGCTGCCTTCACTCGCTGACTTGAATCAACACCGCCGTGGATAATAACCCCATCCACTGCTGCTGTCCTATTCCAACACACGGCACAGATGACAGACATTATCCTACAGTCCTAGACTACTTACTGTCATCTACATACCTTTTGACTTTACGGCGAGATCCCTCTGGAGATGCCCTCCTGATGGTTGCTTGACGCGGTTCCCGTCTTATGGCATCACCTCTAGCACCCCCATCCTTGTCACGCTGTCTTGTGGACTGCTTTGTTGCGACCGCGGGCCGACGGGCTTTGGCCGCCCCCTTCTTTTCAAAAGACATGTCATCCCAGCCGCCTTGATTGGCCATTGTCTGGATGACATCCCAGCACTTTGCAGATACCCTTTGCACACTAAGGCGGCCACGGGTGATCAGAGGCATGGCTATGAGATGTCAGACTCAGGAACCCACGGGGACGAAGTGGAGACCGCAGGTCACTGTACCTTTGATTGCTTGAATACCATCCTCTCCCACATAACTGACTGCCTCAGGTGGTGTGGCGGAGGGAAGCGCAGCAAGGCAACGGAGCAAGGATAGCGGGACAAAGTGCCGTGCCCGTGATGTAAGCACCACGTCTACCATAAACCACCTGGGGTTTTCCCTGTCCGATTTCTACCGTCGAGGCAGTGAGTGACTGCGGAACCTCTGTCGATAGCGCAAACCCCTCACGTCATCAAAATACGGATGTGCACTGGCTAGCGCGTCATTTCGCGCAAGGCACATGCTGAAAACACTAACCTGTCCCATGCTGTGTCTGTCCAACAGCTGATCAGCTACTGGCAGCGAAAGGCTAGAACCCATGACAGGCATACGATCTGGATAAGCTTTCTTGGAGACCTAAAGATAGCTGAGCATAGGGCTTTTGGGAGACCTGATGCGCAGCACACCTCTGCGAAACCAGCGATGCCTAGCTTTGCATGAGTCACCCCGGCCGTTGCGCATGTGTCATTTACTGACCTGGATTCTTACAGTTGGAATGGTAGAATAGAATCTATACAGGCTTCACGGAAGAGAATGTGCGTTAGGCGTTGGCTAACCTTGTCCCCGAGAGCCATTTCTTTCATGAGATTCCTTGCTTCGTAGTTGCGAACGCCCTCCCATGGGGTGGAGCCCACTGACTCAAAGTCGTCGATGCTGAACTGTTCCACAGGGAGGTCAGCGGACATGCCTGACGCTGTGTGAGAACATGACCTTGACGTCTTTCCCTCTGACCATACGCGATTCTGGCTCTGCCTTCATGAGCCAGTGCTGCTGTGCACGCTCCTCCATGGCGTCGAGTCTTAATAAAGAACACGGTTGCGGGTAGCTTGTCATCGCGAGGGTGGGCGGTGCAGTAGGACGCCCTGTATGCAAAAATGTGAGCACTAATGTGGGTCTTGTGTCCCTTCGAGACAGGCCGGATCACAGGAACTGACAGTCTCGGCCGCAATGCACATTAAGTTTCTGCTGAGAATATCTTTTTTCCCAGCCTCTTGCTGTGAATCGCTGGCCCGCTACATATAACTTGGCAACGTTCAGCTTCAATCACGGTAATATGTCGAACCCCAACGGAGACACCATCGACCGCAAGGATCGTGTTCCCTCCCCGACTTCATCTGGTGGGAATGTTGTCGATCATGATGCTCCTCATGGTACGCATTCTCCCTCTCACTCGACACTACGTAACGTTCAACATCCACAGTCACGGACGACCACATCCCTCCGAAACGCCATGTTGCAGATGGCAAGGCCCACATGATTGTCGTGCAGCCGCTCAAACGCAGCGAAATGCAGGTAAGACTGCTGCAACACTCTCAGGGCTTGACTTGCTGATGTGCTGGTTCAAGCCATCGTACGCTCAGGATCTGGGAACTGGCGAGGTACGCTCGTCTTCTAGCTGTATTCCTTCCTACCCTGTGCTCACGGTTTGCAATGAAATCAGGTGACGCATGGTATATATGGCTCGTTTCTTCAGGGCCTCGGCACCGCCGTTGGATTCTGTGGTGCTATCCCATGCTGCCCGTGTCCGAACCCCTTCCGCAATGTCCAACAAGGTAAGGAACATCTCGCTTATCGTCCCACCTTTACCTCATACACCACCGCAAGGTTCGGTCGGTCTGGTTTCACGCTTTGGCCAATTTTACAAGTCGGTGGATCCTGGCCTCGTTCAGGTTAACGTCTGCACGGAGTCTCTGCGGGTTGTGGATGTTAAAATACAAATCAGTCCCATCGGCAGGCAGTCCGTCATGACCCGCGACAATGTCAACGTCGAGATGTGGGTGCTCCGTTCCGCGTCCTTCCATGTTCTGTGCTAATACTGGAAACAGCGACTCCGTGATCTATTTCCAGATCACGAATCCATACCGCGCTGCTTTTGGTATCACCGACCTTCGCCAAGCGCTCATCGAGCGTGCCCAGACGACCCTACGCCACGTCGTCGGTGCTCGTGCGGTCCAGAGTGTGGTGACCGAGCGCGAAACGATTGCTTTTGAAATCGCAGAAATTGTCGGCGACGTTGCTGACAAGTGGGGTGTCGCCATTGAGGGTCTCCTCATCAAAGACATCATCTTCAGCGCCGAGGTCTCCGCCTCGTTGTCCTCTGCCGCTCAGCAGAAGCGGATTGGAGAATCCAAGGTTATTGCCGCGCGTGCCGAAGTTGATTCTGCCCGGCTCATGCGTCAGGCTGCCGATATCCTGGCTTCCCCTGCCGCTATGCAGATACGTCAGCTCGAGGCATTGCAGCAGATGGCTCGGTCTGCGAATAGCAAGGTTGTCTTCGTGCCGATGCAACTTCAAAGTGACATCGCCGGCCAGTTGAAGAGTGGCAACCAAATCGCGTCCGGGTCTGGCGCCTTTCTTGGAGATGAGACCGGTGAGGGTCTCGGCGCGGCCGGTCGTGCTACTCTCTTGAATAGCGCTTCAGACATATAGGCCATGCATATACTTTTTGTCGATTCTGCTGCCACTCATTCTGCTGCCACCCATTAACCCTTCGCCCACCCTTCTTTCGTCTCCTGCGCACCTTTTTGCTTCGACCCGTGCCTACGTAGTATTTCCGATATGCGCATCTAGTCTCATTTCATATTATTACAACTGATGTAAACCTTGTATACTGCTGAGTGTAGCTTTGCATTCACTATGCCTTTTCGCGACAGTTGAAAGCAGGTTCAAGTACGATGTACCTATGTGAGATGGAATGGAATACAGTCGGCCAACAAACATCAAGTCACATGATTCCATGCAGGGGAACCTGCAGGAACACAAAACAAGGACAAACGAAATAAGCTGAGACAAGACAAAACGTTATATACCAGTGCGCATGTCGAGAGCGATCAAGGGTAACAAGAGCAAAGCCCAATAGATAATCCGATGTGCTTAATAATTAGTTTGTGGGACCCACCAGGAAGTTGGGTAGAGTGGACTCGAAAACGAAGTTAGCACTCTCAAGGGGAACAGGAAGGTAGCTATAAAACGAAGGCGAAATTGAGACAAGGCGAGGAGAAATATCGGAGAATTCGGTGGAATGGCATGAAGGCGTTTAGCAAGAAGTATTGCGCTCAGTGGGTTTGCCGGGTCTCCATGGGCTCCTAGAGCCTAAGTTGAGGCTTGCCAGCGTACCGTTCAGATCATGGATAGGACCTTGCTCCTCGGGAGTTCCGTGGCGACTCGAGTGTCCCTGAGAGGAGGTCTGGCTAGAAGTCGGTCGAGAGACTGGCTCTGGGTGGGAACTGGAGCGGCTCGGCTCAACCGGCCGATTGGAGCAGTCAAAGTATACGCCATATTGGTGACAGCCGTTGTTGGAGAGGCGGAGTGGGCCATTGGGATGATCGACGATTGTCTTTCCATCCGGCATACCCGAGCCAAATTTGGGAGAGAAAGCGTTCAAGGCCACAGGCAAGGAACCTGCGGTTACCATGTCAACCGAGCCCCTTTTGCGGTCATCGAGCATGTAGGCACTGGGATCGGGTGAAAAGGGCGAGAACGACATGTGGAGCTGCGATTTGATCTGGTGGTGCTGATCCGTCGCATCCGGACCCGTTGGCGAACGCGCTGAAAAGGGGGTTGCATACGTGTCGTACACTGTTTGTGCATTCGCGGCTTCGCTACGGATTTGGTTCGTCGAGAATGCCCGAAACTTTTCGTCTTGAGCCACGTTCCCTCCAAGGTCAGAACCAGCCATCGGGGGGGTGTTTAGACCGCCCGCTCCACCTATCCCATTGGCACCGAATTTCTGTAGGAATTGGAGAGCCTGCTCGGGTGATAGGGATACGTGAGCCGAGGCTAGCTGAGCTTGCAATTGAGCTTGGAATTGTGCCTGAAGGGCGGCCGCCTGTGCCGCCTGTGCTGCCGCCTGTGCTGCTTTGTCTGAACAAATGATTAACGACCACGGTCGCACGCAAGAGCAGACGCATACATTGACTTCTCCCCCAACTCAAACGAATCCTGCTTCCACCGATTGGGAAGCCCTGCATCTTTTCAATCGCTCTCTCTGCGTCCGCCTTGCGAACAAACTGCACGAAACCACAGTGCTTTCCAACAGGGACTTTAACCTGTATGTGTGTCATATGAGCGGACGGGACAGAAATGAAAGAGCAGATCACCCCACATAGTGAATATCTCCGAATGGCGCAAAGAATGTTCGCAACGTTTCCTCCGAGATTAGAGGTGACAAACCTCCAACAAATACGGTCGTATTGTATGGATCGGTAGAAGTAAGCTGTTCACCATTGGGTCCAATTAGGTTCCCAAGAATCGCCCGTGCTTGGGCGTGGTGTTTCCACGATTCTTCTGAGATTATGTAACGTGGTAATGCACTCTCATGAGAGTCTTGCGCAACACCCGAGGGAATCGATGAAATACCGGCAGCTTCGTTTCCCTTCGTCACAGGGCCATATTGTTGCGTGACTTGCGCTAGTAAGTTTGGAGCGGCATTGACCATGTCATCCGAAGACGTAGAAGTAAGGGCACCCGATGAAACGCTAGTGCTCGATCCAGAGCCAAGAGAAGGCACAGATCCCGAGCCACTTGTATTGAGTGAGGATCCGGATCCGGAAGACCCGACCGGGGTTGTTGAGGAGGCGGGCCCTCCACTTCTCGAGGAAGCGATTGGGGAGGAGACACTTCTTACTTGGTTGCCGCTCGGTAATGGTATCGACACCGTCAGGTTGCTGCCCCTTGAATCAACTGCGCGGGCGTCAACAGGAAACTGGACTAATGGAAGGTCCAAAGGGACCTGGTGTGGTTTGAACTTTGCCGTTGCAGGAGAGATCCGCACTAAGAGGTTGTGAGCCCGGGAGTCAGGGTCAGGATTCAAAGGGGAAGGTAACATACTTGGACGAGAAAGACAGTATAGGCCATGCATCTCAATGAGAGCACGCTGTTGGTCTGCTTCGTCGGTGAATCTATAGGTGTCTTTAGCGACAAGTAGTTAAAGTAGATTTTTTCGCTCGCCTGACAAAACCGTATCCTCTAGACACACCGGTAACCGGATCGAGCATAATTTTCGCACTCTTACAGCTAAGGAAAGGACGGATGAATTTGGGTTCACGGTCGTTCCGCAAACCAAGGACTGGGTTCCGAAATACCGCTACCAGATCGGAGTTGGACGTTTCAGGTGCGAGGTCTCCAACAAAAATACTGTATTCCTTCGGGTACTGCTGTTGTGCAGGAGATGCGACTACACCAGAAGTCGAAAGTGTAGACGCAATGGAGCTAGGAATCGAGGATGCCCAATTAAGCACGAATGGTTTGCTTGAGTTGGGCATTGTGACGGGTGGTGCGCCGCCATTGCTATTTACCTGGCCGAGTACCGATGCTGCGACGGAAGGAGATGAGAAAGTCAAGAAGCAGTATCCCGGGTTGTTGGCCGGTTGACCGGTAGCATCAGAGGGACCGTTGGGCACCCTGATGCCAACCGGGTCCCAACCCATCAACCCACAGACCTGTTTTGCGTACTCTTCGTCCATCCAAGGCTCAAGATCACTCCACCAGAGAGTGGAAAGGAGCAAAGCCGAGTTGGGGTTGCCGGACGGGGAAGGCGTACCTGAGATGACGGACCGATGGTCGCGAGGGGTGTGAATAAATCGACGTAGTAGTGGAGTGTCGCTATGCTCGACGTCTGGGGGAGGACCGTGATAAGCCAGGCTGGAGGGGAGGATGGCGGGAGGAGTGAGAACGGGAGGGGAGCGGTGGTGGTTGGAAGAAGAGAGAGGTGTAGAGAGAGATGTGTGCCTATTGGATAAAGCAGACCAACTGTCGACTTGGGTAGGAAGAAAGTTGAATTCCTTGTCTTGCATTCCGTAGCGAGAACTTGCCGAAGCAGCCGAGTTGGTGGGATGCACGGCCAGGAGCGGCGCTGTATGGCTGATGATGGCAAGTGCAGAGGGGTGGGAATGAGGAAGATTGATCTGATCGACGTCTGCAGTGGAACGAGGGCTGGCGAGTCCGGGGTGGAAAGGATCATAAGAGTCAAGACGGGACATGAGAGGGGAACGAAGAGAGTACTTGTGTGTGCCCTCTTTGAAAATCGAGAAGGAATCGACAAGAGAACAAACGACCAACTACTGCACGAAAGCGAGTCTGAAAAAGAGGGGGAAAAACAGGCAAGGGCGACAGCAATGCGATATGATGCGATGCAAGATGGGAGCGACTGCGTTTAGACGGGGGCTAAGATAAGAGGGGGCTGGTCGGAGAGGTCGTGAGGGAAGAGAGACTGAAGCAAAAAATAAATTGACTGGAGACAATATACGTCCCTCGCGGAGAGTCTATGGTCGGAGTTGGGAAAAAACAGTCAGGCGTATCTGACAGGTTCGGTATGTCCTCAACGGCTTGGAGTTAACTGGCGTCGGACACGCATCTGTGCGATACTGCGTGGCGGACTGGCCATGACCTGATGTCATTCGCAGAGCTGCCTCGATTCAGCACACAATAGTTAGGACACGCACCGCTATTTGCCCGGAATGGCGAACAATGCAGCCATCTCCATCCCGTCTGGGATCGACGTACTCACCTGCCATTTCAGAGAAGCCTGAGCTGTCCCTTGCCTTTTGCGGGTCCATATGGGTCCCACCGTGGCTGTGTAATGAGTTCGCTCCTCACTGGCAAAGTGCCACTCCATTCGCTGCATCCTCAACTCGTCTTGCGCCAGCTCCATTCCAGCATGCTTCACCCGTAATTTACATGCCCTCTCGCCCGCGCTCACAGTGTAGTCGTGTTGAACATGTGAGTCAGGCCTAGTTGACCCCCGGGAATCCATATTACATAAGCAGGAGGCGCCCCGTCTCTAGGTCTCGGACTCTCGCACGGACAAGTCTGTCCCGCAAACACGTCCCTCCGCTCCTGGTCGGCTCTCTGCAGCCATGCCAATCCGCAGACCGTCCGCATCAGCTGGACACCCTCCCCCCGCACAGCTCTCGTCGAGGGTCCATAGAAGCAACGATTCTCACCATGCTCTCGGAAGTGGCCTCACCCAACCCCCATCCATCGCCTACTCAGCTGCCTCAGCAACCCCCCAGCAGAAAAACGTCCAGGCACTTATCAACAGAATAAAGAACAAGGTTTGTCTCCTTCTTCACGCGTTTTCCTCCTTCCCACCCAATATATCTCCCCCAGCTGCCCGTCAATTCTGGTCTTGCCTTGGACGTGGTCGAGGGCGATCCAGCGACCCAAGGTGCCGTTGATGCCCTTGTCGAACTTGCATATGATTCCCTCGATATCATTGCCTGGTCTCTCAGCGAGCTCCTTGAGCGACTCGCAAAGGTCTGTCATTCGCACTCCATTCACACTGCCAACCATGCTCACCCATCCGCCGAATAGCAAATCGACGCTGCCGGAGCAATGACCACGGAGGCACTCCAATCCCAGTTATTCGTTCTCAAGATCTTGTCCGTGTCCATGTCTTCCAGGTGGGGCCCTCGTCAAGAAGACCAGCCTCATTCCGGTTCACTTGCAAGCAAACCCAGCTCGATATCCGGGCAGGGAATCGGACATAGCAATGCTTCTGTCCTTTCGTCCGCTACATTGCACTCTAAGAACACCCACAAACCATCTTCGGAATTCTCATCTTCAACCCCGCCTCTTCCTTGGGTGGAGATAGATCCACTCGACGACAACTGTGCTCGCTATGTCTTAAGCGTCATGGTTCTTTATCTTCGACAAACAGCTTCCCCGGAGAGTCGACTCATGTCTTCCTCCAACCTCGCTCCTGATGCTTCTCTCCGCGATTTCGAATCCGTTGACATTCCCATCTCCACCCCGGACGACCATACATACGATGGTCCGCCCCTACCTCCGCATATTTCCCAGACATCAAAGCCTCTCCTTAGGTTCAAGCTCTCTGCCACTTCCTTCCAATCTTCTGGCGCCGCTTCCGGGCAGGCCCAGTTCAACCGCGCCTTTCACTTTGAGCGCACTCACATGGCGCTTGTCAAGTCAACCATGGCTCTCAACATCCTTATAAGCAAATTTGCCGGCCGTATAGTGTATTGCTTATCCGCCTCGAATTGGATGGTGGTTTTCCATCGCATTCGCTCTAAAATCCACTATCTCGCGAACACAGCCGACGACAATCCAGATACTGTTGATTTGCTGCTCATGACCCATAGTGCTATGGATAGGTCACGTCTTGTCCAGGTTCTTCATGAGCTATCATCTCTTCTCGTAAACATGAAAAAGCAGGCTCAAGCAGCGGTCGCAATCCCCCTTCGCATGGCTTTATGGAACTGGGTAGAACTTTATCCTCAAGAATATAATGAGGCCGTACGTACTCGGGGGAAACTTGAAGGATCGGCCGAACGAGTCTTTGATCTACTCTACATCACCAATGAGCCTGGTAGAGAGCGAGCTCTCTGGCCTACGCTTACCATTCTTTCTTCCTTGTGGACTGATCGACTGACCACCGATTATCAAATTGACATCCATTCCCGCACTGTAAGCTTTATGCAACTCCAAAAGTCTTCTTCCCATCGAAAGGTGGTTATGTTTGTCCCTACTTCTGTGCTGTTTACTCAATCAGAACAGCAGGATGTCCGGTTTGTGGAAGACCTTGTCCGTCACGTAAACACCCATTCAAAGTTGTCGGATGTGGCATTCGTTTGTGCTATCGACATGTGCCGTGCGGGCTTCAGAATATCGCCTGAGGGTGAGCTGCCACTGAGACACCTCGCTACGGATATTGCGCACGAGATCAAGGTATGATTTCCACCATGGGAGCACAGTATGCACGACTCACCAGCTGTAGATAGCTATGGTGGCTGGCCTGAAACAAAAGCCGTTTTGGGATTCATTCGACGAGATTGACATTGGGACATATGCTGAGGCGCTTGTGGCGGTTTTTCGGTTCCTCCCAGGAGACGAATCGGTTTCGCTTTTTGTATCATGTTTGGAACCAGAGCGGGCAGATGCTGTCAAGATTTGCGCCATCAAGGCTGCATCGATCCTTGCATCAGAGGTATCTTTTCGTGGAAATAATGCAGACAGAGTTTTATGTGATGTTTTAGGCGGCTCGGCTTCCGTGGCAGCCTTCAATGGAAAATCTCCGAAGGGTTGTCGCGTCGAGATCCCGAAAAATTTATGAGGTATGTACCATTAAATTGACTTTGTATTATCATTGTTCACGTGTCTGGTTAGACTGCTTCGATACACCGCAGTGAGGTCGATGCGAATGGCAACGTCAGGAGGTCATCGACGCGACCCAAAGCCAAACGTTTCACGTCGGAAACTCTGACGGACAAGGATCTTTTGCTCCTAGCAATTCTGGCTCTTTGGCGCGCGGATCCTAGCTACTCTATGCTCCCGGTAGACGAAGAGGACACACTTCAGTGGAGCATCACGTATACACGTATCTGGGACTCTGAGACAGACACTTCGGTCAAGATCTCTGCGGCGACGACTTTCCAGTGCCTCGTGGATATGTTTTTCCGGATGTCTCCCGATGATTCTGATTACGCCTACTTCGAGGACCGGTTGAAACAAAGTCTGTGAGTAGCATGTCATCCTCCTACTGCACTTCGCTTAGTCTACTGTAGGGCAGCTGCACTCCTGTGCCAGGCAAAGAAGCTTCTCATGACCAGACTTGAGCCCGATAGCCAGAGGCTTTGGATATCTGTGTGTCATCAAGTTATGGAGACATACCATAGGAAGAGCCAGGTGGATTCGCTGTTTTTCCTCAGTCCGAAATTGCTCACGTGACGTATAGGGTGATCATGCAAAAAGACTACAATTTAATCCTGACCGTGTCCCAGCCTTTGCGCTAAGTGAAATATCCTTCCTCGTCTCTCTTACCTCCGTGAACAGCGAGGTCTCGCAGCTTGCGGCACAGGGTCTTCGCCTCATCGCACAAGCCGAACGCCATCCGGACGCCCCGGTAAACATGGGTCTGACGGAGGAAGAACGGTCGAAGCGAAATCCGATATATGAACAATTGGGTGACCCAAGTGTTGTCGTTGTCGGTAAGCTAGTATTCGGTCGGAATACAGCGTGAACTAACATGACGGAAGGCCGCGTCCGTGAACAGAAACGCGTACGAAAGCTGCTGCGCTTGGTAGCTTATACCTCCCCGATTAACATCGCTGTATGGGAAGAGTGCTTCTGGAGATGGAGTGCGTTATCGGAATTCGTCGTTCCAAACTCTCTTGCTCCTATTGCTGCTTTCGACGAGATATACTTGAGCAAGCAAGAGCGAAGTTTGTTACTTGAAGTGCGGATTATTGCTCTGGCTCGCGGTAACTTATATTAATATCTTACACAGGAGAAATTCTTTCAATGGCGGAATCTTACACTCTTTTTGGCTGCTTTCGGTGGTGCTACGGTTCAAGATGAGCACGAGCCTGGTGCACTGACCACCGTCATTCCGGCGGAGTTCCTTCCTGACGAGATGCGCGTTCTGAGAGACCCTGGGGAACTAGTCAATATTTTAATCGAATTCTTAACAGCTGCCCTTGTCGATGATACCATTCGTGTGCGCGAAGTGGCAAGGGAAGCGCTGGGATCGGAACTCAGTCCTCGCCTCTTCGCAAGGTTGTTCAAGCACCTCGATGAGTGAGTCTATAGGTCTTCGTTGTTGTTTAGCCTAAGCTTTTTTCCACTAGGATCACGCGAAACATCACTGAAGGTGCTGGTCCAGAATTCAAAGACGAATATGGTTTGTTCCTTGACCAAGTTAGTCATGAGATTTTTGACTCACTTTGTTGTTCCGGTGCTGATTGGTTTTAAAGCTCATATCGGTGCTGAAATCTCTCGTTGAGAATGCACAGATGTCACCTGACGAAGCCCTAAGCATCGATCTTGGGTCACTGCTTCACGTCCTGGTCGGGTTTATTTCTCGATTCAGTGATCCAAGTTCATACCGTATTCGCATCAAGTACTGTAGTCTGGTTTGCAGTGTCTGTGAGCGCTCAGATGCTTTAACACTGCGCAAGGATGATCTGTCGCGAAACCGGATTTTGGACGCGATTATGGAATGGTTCCAAGATCCGTTGTTGGTGAGTTCTTTATGGTTGTCCATCAGGATCATATTTAAACAAATCTCGATTTGAGAATTTGGAAGCCGATGCCATCCAGCTCCAGTACGATATCAATATCTCTGCCTTGCGGACGGCTGTCCAGCTTCTTGATCGCCTTAAGTTACACTCTATCGACACTAGTGTACCCCACAACGGTGATGACTTGGGGCACGCGGTCTCGCGCCTGTTCATCAGGTACTCTCACGTCCTTGTCAGAGCTCTTGACGTATGCCAGTCGGAGCAGCCCGTATGTTATGTTCTTATTCTCCCGTTTTTTCTCATTTCCTTATGATGGTCTTAGACCTCCGACTCGACCTCTGACATTCCTTCGGTGCAGAAGGTAACGTGCATATTCTGCAACTTCTGGTGCTCAGTTGACCATCACCTAGAAAATGCCAATATCCCAGAAAGAAGCTGATGTGCGAGAGCTGGTTATTACTGGACTCTCCCATCTAGTGGTTGCTAACTCTGAGAACGGCGTAAAGCATTGTATCACATTGGTCTATGATCCGGATCTCAGGAAACGGACAATATTCGTTCATGTCTTTGCTCGTGTATTGGGCAAGGGCACGAAATTTGAGCCTCAACGAAATCCAGAACTGCAAGCTCGTCGGAATCAGTTACGGGAGGTATGACTGTTTGTTGCAACACTTGACCTCGACTTGATGTCTTTCTTTGTAGCTCGTCAAAGGATCTGATGTACGAATTATCACGTTATCGATGAAAGCGCTTAAGTTGCTTACGCATACCCAGATGGTCCTTGCCATGGTGATATGTGAATGCTGTCCGGCCAGTGAGGTTGACATGATGATCTCGGTGCTCATGAATATCTTCGACACTCGTGCCTCTCTGGTAGCACTACTTAAAACCATGATAGACAGGGAGATAGCACATACAGGTAACGTCTCACCTCAAGAAAATTGCGTAAACCAACATCACGTATAGCCAGTGACGCGGACCTGTTCAGAAGCAACTCGACCTGCACGAGATTCCTGTCTGCCTTCGCCAGAATACACGGTTACAATTATCTCCGCAGTCTCATTCTACCCCTGATCAAGACCATGGTGTCAATGCCCTCGGGTCATGCCTATGATCTCGACCCAGCAAAAACCCCGAAGCACAAGTTGGAACAAAACCAGCGAGATGTTGAATTTATTGCATCGTCTTTCCTTGAGATCATCAGTTCCTCGGTGCCTGCCCTTCCACCGTAAGCATTGCTCCGATTGCTCAAAGCTCTTTGCTTACTCCCCTTAAAGGATGTTCCGGGAAGTGTGTGCTCACTTGGCGAAAGCAGTGTAAGAGTCAATGTTAGTCTCGCATCATGTCATCTCATTCTTGACAGTTATCAGGTCTGGCCTGAATCGAAGTTCGCTGCTCTCGGTGCTTTCATATTCCTTCGGTAAGTAAGAACGGGGTGAATACAGCGAACAATGTTCACTTCCCTTCCAGTTTCATTTCTCCTGCCATCGTCGCCCCGGAAATAGTCGATGTTGAGGTGCCTAAAGATGAAGGGGTTATCCGTCGAGGTCTCATGATCATCGCCAAAGTCATGCAAAATTTGGCCAACAACATTTTTTTTGCGAAAGAGGCGCACATGGTCTGCCTAAATGAATTTCTGAGTGCCAACATCGCCAATGTTACACGATTTCTTAGCGAAGTTAATGTGAGCGATTTCAGTATAGGTAGAGGCGAAACTAACGTAACCCTTGTCTGTGCAGAAATACTCCACAACAGCTGCTGATGAAGATGGTGGAGAGTGGTTGGGTACCACTGCAGACGACACGGACATGATTGTGTTGCATCGTTTCCTAGACAAGCATGCGGACAAGATCGGCAAGGAGCTACTCAGCTACGTAAAGCCGATTAATGAAGATGATTCGGTGACGATGGGTGCCAGACGCGCATGGGACCAACTATGTAACCTTCTCGTCGAGCTTCAGGAAGCTCCTGAAGTCCCACGTCTTTCTCCCCTCCAAAGCCCGGAGCATAGGGAATTCATTGACCTGATGAATCGCTGCTCCCATCGTAATATCGAACCCATCAGAGATATATTTGTCTCTGCAGATGTTCCCGAGGTGAGTTGATGCATGTAACGCTGGTCCTCGCTAACGCTTATTCTAGGATGCACCTATCGTCTTCGTCTTACGTGTCTGCAAGATAGATGTGGAAGCTCTCGACGTCGAACTGCTGACGTATCACATTTTAAAGGTAAGTCTACATCGACCTCGGACTTGTGCATCACTTAAGCTTGCACGATCTAGACGTTGACTAGCCCTGAGTACGGCAAAAGGCATTATGAGATCATCCTGGACTGCACTTCGTTCACATCTACGTCCGAGATCCCTGTCCAATGGCTAAAGACGTGCTCCCAGCTCATACCAATAGATGTACGCCAGCGCTTCATGAACGGATACTTTTTGAACGCCAACTCGTTGACCCAACGCTACCTGAGACGAATGTACAATATATCTGCAGGTTTGTATTCCCCTTCATCACAGACAAGTGATGACGCTCATTGAATTCATTGACAGGCACGATCCTGTCGCACGGCATTAAAGCTTGTTCCTCAGTTACCGAGCTACTACAGCATGTCCCTCAATCATGTCTTTCCGCCCTGGAGTATCCCAGTATGTGCCAGATAATCAATACAGGTTCTGTTATAACATGAAACACAGCGTCTCTAGAACAGGAAAGCAAAATGGCCTTCACCGAGGTGACAATGAGACAGGCTCATGATATTCGTATGCCAGTCAACATGGAGGTCGCGCTCACCCACATCCGCATGACTTCGGTCCGTAGCTTCGGCTCCAATGTTCTCATAAGCTTGACCCCCAGAGCAGATCCGGGCGGTGGTTATTTCGCCCTCCCTTTCATGTAAATCGACCGAAATTATATCGCTGGCCGATGTCAGCGACGCATATAATGTCTCGACTGGTCTCGACCCGTACGAGTTCATCATAAGGCTGAGCAGGCAGGGTGTGACATCTTATTTCTCCTCGCCGCATCGTGATGCTATTGTGAAGGTGTGCCTTTCCAACAGTACAATCCTCGACAAGGCTCACTATTCTTCTACAGGCCATCAGGTCTGCGAAGAGCCAATTTCGTGATAGCCAGGTCCTACGGATTGAGAGGTTCCCAAGATTTTCGAACATCTCCGCCACTCTCTTACACGTGGGTATGATTAATATTGACTCGGGCCAAGAGGAGCTTCGGGGTGCTGCATATGACCTTCTCGGCGCGATCTGCTCATATCTCGACTATGACAAGAACCCGATCATCGCTTCTAAAGGTAAGCCGAACTGTGTAGTCTGCTTGAGTTTCTAACACGTCATCAGCCGGCATTATTCCTGGTGACTTATCCACCTTTGTCACCGGCCTAAGTGATCGACTTGCAGGATTCGCTCCGAAACTTACGCTAGATTTCCTGTCTGTGATTTCCACTGGAATGGACAAGGTTGGTGTCGCCCAGCGCATCAATTGTCTCCAGTATATGAGTCCTTGGGTCAGAAATCTGGCTCATTTCTGCAACCCTTCAAATCCCTTGTATGAGCACTCAGGCGCGCGATTGCGGGACTGCATTCGTACATTGATAGACTTGACGATCGCAGATTTGGAGGTGTGTGCTGCCCATTGCATTCGTACCCTCGATGATTTTTTTGACGCACGCCATCAGATTTCTTCCATGATCCACAAGCATATTTGGGTCGAAATAGGGAGGCTCGAACCGACGATTGTGAATGTGGTTTTGGATGAGTTGATCCGCGCAGCAGCAGACGGTGGCATCGGTTCACGCAGGTGTGAAACAATTGCCCGAAGTGCAGCTGCACTTGCTTCCATTAATGTGCGGGGGAAGATCTTCTCCAAGCTACGAAAGGTCCTTGGGAAGACTTCCTTGAAACCTTCGAAGACTTTGCCCGAGAATGTCCATTGGAATGAAATCGCCACGCTGACCAGGTTTGGTCTTGTCTCCAGCAACCACTCGAAACAGGCAGCCTTCGACCAGCTGTACGTCCCTGATATTTGCCATATCGTCACCCTCGTCGCTGGGACCGGGCAAACCCTCGTACGAAAGTCTGTGTATGGTATTATCATGAATTTCTTGCAGTCGCTGTTCCTCGCAAGAGCAGAAGAAGCCAATGGCCCCAATCTACGCGCACTGATGGACGAACTCATCACTATCGAGAGCCTCCAGTTGTTCGGTCTCACCCGGCAGTCTAGCATAAGCGAATACTGCAACTACGACCCCCCAAGTGACAAGGCAATGATCGACTCTCAAGAAGCTTTGACACTGTTGCTCGTTAAAATCATTGATATTACAGCAGGTTCAAAGGGTAAGTCCCTGCTTAACCTTTCCCTATTTCTGCCGAATCCACCTGCATTTCAGGCGTCCTGAATGTTTGGCGAGCGCGCTGGATGAGCTTAGCTACATCAACGGCCTTCCAACTCCCTACGGCGATACAAGCAAGGGCGTTCCTTGTGCTTGGCACACTGGCAACCTCGGAAGTGGACGATGATCTCGTGTATCAGATGCTGGTGGCGTTCAAAACTGCCTTGGGCCAGTCTACTGAGACGGACACCGTAGCTGTGGTTTGCATGCTTCGATGCATCTGCAAGGTGGTTCCTTCCCTACCAGAAGGATCACGGTACCTATGCCAGGTGTTCTGGCTTGCGGTTGCCCTGCTTCTGTCCAGTTACACCTCTATTTACGCTGAAGCTGCGGACCTCTTGCGCGCAACAACCGAAACGCTTGAACTGCATGGTGCATTTGATGAAAACACGATTCCCAACGTCCTGCTAGATGGCCGCACGCAGCTTGAGGACACGGTGTGCCAACTTGACCGTCTTTTAGGCCTATCCTTCGAGTCCAGTTTCTCCTTCTCATTGGCCTCTATCATTTTCAAGGGCGTCCGTCACAGTCACCTCAAATCGTCTGCGGAGACCGCCCTCAGAAGCTTATTCTCTGTCGCTGTTCGCTGCGGCGAGCAACCTCCTGAAGGCGCACCATATGTATTGTCTCCCGATGCACTAGGTTACTTCGTTGCTTTAATCCCGTTCTCCACCACTCGGGAGTCATATATCAAACTTTTGCGAGATTGCCGTGCAGAAGAGTTCGCCCCTACCACAGGACCGTCGCATGACAACGATTTCGTACCGCGTGTCGAGGTTGACATGCTTCCAATCACGGACAGTACGGCGGCGTTGCTCGTGGCTTCTTTCGCCACTACCATGCTCACGACTGCGCAAGGCAATGATGCGGAAACGGAGATGTTGTACAACCTACTTTTGGACGTTAGCATTGCTTACCCGGAGTTATTGCCTATGATGTGCGACAATCTTCCTCTAACTCTGACTTTATTTGACCCATTGCTTCGCACATAGCTATGACACACTACAGGACAGGATTAAGGAGACATTTGCTGTCTCGGGCAACGCATCGATCATCAGGGCTGTATCAAACATCTTTCGTCTCTCTCAGGATCCTCTGCGCGATCTGACGGGACGTGGAGGATCGATGTCTACCCTGAGTACTGTCGACGAAGGGAATGGGGCACAAGGATTGAAGAAGCGACTGGAAGAACTGAACATGGAAGGACTCGCAACGAGCTTTCAGTTTCTGGCGCCAAATAGAAGCCAATGGAGTAGGATTGCCGCATGGATTTCGGAGCTGGTGCTCAAAATTGTTGGTTTGGAATGAGGTTTGGAACTGGCATGTATATTATCGTTTGCATATATTTCTCCTCCTCACCGTGTATCACTTGATATTTCTCTGGCTGAGGTACTTTACCGCGTTCATGGAACTACTAATGTGATCTCATCTCACTGCGGTCTTGCCTGAGTGATGCCCCGAGAACGGAATGATTACTGCATTTGACAGTTCCCACGAATGGATTCGTCCTTGTACTCATGTAGCTAAACCCCCTTTCTCTCTTCCCGTCCCACTTCAGATGCAAGTAGACTCCCCCGACTATCGCCCCGCCACCCCGGACTCCCCGCCGGCTGCCAGTCCTTCCCATGCGACGAGCCCCATCGACAACCTCACCCTAGCCCTGGCCAACTTCTCCAGGATGCCCTCCCCCGAGCCCCAGAGGCAGATCTGTTGTTGTTGTGGGAGCGAAGAGTGCGACGCTACAAAGGCTTGGTTCGCCCTCAAATCCAAGTTGGAGAGCAGGCTTGTTCTTAGCGCAGGTGAGTCTGGATGCCGAGCTGGCGCCGCCAGTATGTCAATCTCCGCCAGAGGTTGGGTCTGCATTGCTGCAGCGCCATGAGGCGTATGTACGCAAGCACGAGGTTCGTTTCACATGCACACATTCCACGACACTACATCCTCACCCCCCACCACAGCCAAGTGATTCTGTGATACGCAAAGCAACGCAAGACAGCGTGCTTCGGGACGCCGGGATCGATCAGGCCGAAGTGGACACAAGAGTGGTTGGACTGCTGAAGGAGAATGCGGTGCTCGACAAGGCCAGTCTTTCACGTCTGCTATGGATCAACCCGTCTGACAAGCCTCATGCAGAGGCTCACCCAAGCACTTTTGAACAACGAGGTCACCGAGGCGTCAAATAAGACCTTGTTGCATGAATTGGAGGAAGCACGCAGTGCACTCTTAAGACTGAGCGCTCATCAGGCACGTACCGTGGGGTTGGACACCAAGCTATCTACTGTCCTCCAGGAGAATGACGATATTCGGCAAGAGCGCGACAGCCAAGCTCAGCGGGCAGTGCTCGCTGAGGCGCGTCTGGCTACCCTCAAGGATCGTACAGGTGAATGTTCCCAGAAGGATAGAGGGAAATGTTGATTCACAATTTCATTTAGACAAGTTACAGGCTGAAGTCCGACAACTGCAAGATGACCTTGAGATCAAACGCTTACAACGTTTAGAGTCTTCAGAGTCACTTTTACGGGACGTACGCTCCAAGCTGGAGAACCTTCAGCTTCTCGTCCGTCTTCCAGCGGTTAAATATGCTTCGTGTCACTCATTACTGGTTTTTTAGCATGTCTCCAAATCTGCTGCGGAAGAGCCGGAAGTCATCAAAGTCATTGAGTCTCTAGTAGTAGACAATGAGATGCTCAAAGCGGATAATAAGGAGCTGCATAAATTATTGTCAGAATCACGTGAGGATCTGCAGATGTTGCAGAGGGAATTGGGAGAACAGAGCATCGTGCCACCTATACGAGGTAAGGCCTGTATGTCTTCGAAGTGGCAGCGGTTGACTGGTCAACTAGTCGAGACTCCATCCAAACACTGTCGGACGTCCAGTGGGCGGTACCTCGTTGCCACAGACTTGGTAAGGGACGTGGTTCTCGTTTTCTGCGTTGCCTTAAAAGGGTCAAAGCTTTTTAGCTCAACGAGACGTCCATCTAGTGTGGAGTCACGATCCCGGCATGCATACGTACGTGATCCTCATCTCATGTTGGCCTAACTCACTTGCGTTGCCAGGAGCCATTGACTCCCGAGACTGGTCGTAGACCTCTCTCTCCAGCAGATTCTTTATTGGCTTCAGCGAAGTATACTAATTTCGTTCATCCTCAACCCCGATACCCACCATCCCATCACAGCCTTGACACGAACAACGAATCAGAATATGAGCAAGGGGTACTGCATCCGAGTCAAACAACGAAAGTGGTGCAGACCGACCAGTGGCTTGGGTTACAGCAAGTGTCACCATCTATTACGGATCAGTCACTTATATCTCCTCACGATGGGCACTCGGACTCCTCGTCACTGCTTGATGGTAATGGCTCGCCAATGTCTAGTCTTTTAGAACGCTTGCACTCCCTCCTTCATCGCATGACACAGGCTGATGCTCTTACACTCACAAACCGCCTCAAACGTCAGCATTTGCGCGGTGCTGACGTTAAACACCTTTCCCGAACGACCGTTGGTAATGTTCTGTCAGACCTCTCGCATCTCCGGACACAGTACCGCGTTTGGCTCGAGGACGATAAGATGACCGCCTTGTGCACGCGGAAAGATCTTCGGGGGCTGTTCAAGCTATTCAAGGAGGCCCTCGAGGAAATGGGTCAAATTCGTGTCACCCTGAACGATGTCATACTCGAACCAACTATTGCGGCCAGGGTCAGCGAGATGGCACTCGATCCTGCGAAGGCAGAGGCGATGGAAAAGGAGAGAAAGGTGCTTGGCGTCGTCGGCGGAGCAAGTTGGATGGCCCCATTCTCGAAGCTTTTCAGTTCTTCATCGAATGATGCGGGCCTACTGTCTTCTGTGGCGCGAACACCTCCGCGGCCACTTAGCAGAGGCCATGGAAACATTGGCGTCTCACGCCCGGCGCCAAAGATCGGCCCAGCACTTGCGGCCTCCGCCACTACGGTTAATGTCGAATTCTCCATGACTGGTGCTGGTAAATCAGTGACCAGTATATTCTCGGCACACCCGGACAATGAAGGGCCACGAGGCCATCTTCCGAGTCTACATACCCTCCCCCTTCCGTCTGCGTCGACACCAACCAATGTCCGCAGTGTAATGGGTATCTTCGCGGGCGCGCCGAACCCAGATGAGACATCAGATCCATGGATTGTCCTCCCTCGCGTGCGTCGTGTCCAGTCCGCGCTTTTAACTGCGGAATCAGTAGAGACTGGTACTGCCCCTATAGGTAGATCTGCAATTGGAAAGCGAAAATCGTCTCGGCTCTCACGAGATGTGGATGCAATTCTTGACGTTCCCTCTCTCTCCACGCGGAATATTGAAGATTCAGATTCCGAGGCGGTTGATACCCCCGGTCCCCTACTTGAACGTACCCTCCGCCGGCGTGGCCTTTCAGAATCTTCCATTCACTCGACGTTCATGAATCATGGCGGAGGAAACGACAGTGTTGCGCGTCCTGTAGAACCGGCTGGGCCGTGGTTGGAGCGTACGTCGGTGTTACGAACGCTAAGCCGAACGGTGCAAAACTTCAAACAAGCCGCGTCACACACGATCTCTGGAGTTACTCATACTCATATTTCCCCTTCCCCTGCTGTGCCACCACAAACTTCGATACCTGACTCCGCTTCTGCGCCTCCTGATCCCTGTCCTGTTTCAAGCAATAGCCTGAACGTCCCGCGTTCTCGGCCACCCAGAGTCCCCTCCCCATCAATTACGTCTTTGATCCCAAGCTTGACGTCCTGGGCAGCTGCTGGAGTCGCTTTCGATCACACACACACCCGTAGCCTCTACGCTAGCCTCCCGGAGGATGCTGGCGTACCTCGACTATTGGGCCGGGAGAGCCAGGGGAGGGACATTTAGCCAAAGATGTTGATCACCACATTGTTCTAATCGCGTCTTTTCTGGTCCAAAGTGCAGATTATATACTGGGGTCGATCTAACATTTGACTCGCTCGTTTACGTCCGTTCGTTTGTATCTTATGTATCGGCACATGAGTCAATAAATGTTGAAAGTAGATTCGATGAAAGGATTGGGGGCTTCGAGCTGAGCCTCCGAGTACGTTGGGCCAGTTTGCGTTAATCGTCCCAGGTTTCTCGATGTTCTTTTCCACAACGCTACAGCTTCCAGCTTATGGTGGGCAGTGTTCAAAAACACCGGTCATTCTGTGCCGGCAAAAACGCCCATCCCTTCCGTCACTCGGACTTCAGGACCTCAGGGGTGACTCGATTGTTCGTTAGGGCACATCTTACCTCCTCGAAAGGAAGGAATGAAAGGGGATCCAAGGAACAGTCACCTCACTCCCAGGTGTAGCCAGTATATCTACTAGCACCAATCTATCCCAGCCGACACTACGATTACAGTTCGCTTCCAACATGAAGGCATGAAGAATGAGATACGACCGCCGGCCTCCAGCTTCAGCCATCATAACCTGGAGGAAGATCCGCATAGGGTGCGGATCCGCTCGCCGACGACGCGCTAGGACATGTATACTCGGCTGTGAGGGTGTGTTTATGAATGAACTAAAACCAACCAAAAGCATGAATATCACAAACGTAAATGTTCCTCATCCTCGAGCGACTGTCTCCTCATGAATATCGCCCTTTCACGCGTCTTCTCCAGAATACTCACAAATCTGAACATCCCCGAATTGAGGTGTCTGATTTCGAGCGTGGTTCCATCTGTTAAACCACCCTCAGGTGTGGGTTTCACGCTGATCGTGAGGTAGTTCGTCCCGAATACGGGCTGCTCGAACTTGGAGGAGAGAATCGAAGGCAGGGGTATTGTCAACGACTTGAAGGACGACTTGGCGTCGGGATTAGCCCAGATGAGCTGTTCGCCAGTGGGGTGATCGTCAAGGTGTGTTTGACCAGTGCATGTGCTAGTGCATACCCGCTGATCCGTGAGGGTCATAGTGCCGACCGCCTCTAGCCTCTTCAGCCCACTGCTCATTCCAGAGGACGATGGCGTGGCTGGTACGGAGAGGTTGCATTTGACATTATCGGTGGTTTCGATAGAGCTTTCCCCCGGCAGCAGCAAGGGTCTGGCGTCAACAATCGTCACCCAGTTAAGCGCCATGAAGTCAGAGACAGTGCACTCGAGTGGACATAGTTATATATGGAATGCCCTCAAAAGAGCATGGAGAGGCATTGATTTTTAGGGGAAGCCAGAATACCAAGGCTACCTGGCGCAATGGTAGCGCGTTTGGCTTCGATTGCCCAACGGTACCAAAAGGTTGCAGGTTCGAGTCCTGCGGTGGTCACGTTTTTGTCCCGTCCGCACGCTGAAGTGAAGCGGCAACCTCGTGAAACAATACAATCCCTACATACATCGTTTATCGTATTAGCCTTCCAGTCCGGATTGTCTTCTATGAAACTCGCAGGGTGCACTCCCAATAGCTATTCCCTCACCAGCTACTAGCCTCTTGACCTTTTCTCGTCCATCAACGTCGAGCAGTACACAATGTTCTTCCGTGACTGCATCCCTGAAGTGGTATTTCCGACATACCCCTTCACCCGAAGGATGCGGAAAGAGCTCATCATCCTCAGCTTCTAAAGGGTCTGTTAGGAATGGGTGATATAGTGCCCCGCGTGGGGTAATGCGACGGTGGGATTCCGGTTCCATCAGTTGTTTCAGGAGTGAAAATGCATTTTCCACGTCGGCTCTATGCAGTTCTTCCGTAGGATATGGTGGAATGATATGGGCTGATATGGAAGAATCCGATGGGTGGTCCCCATCGTGCTTGGAGAATGACGAGTGCGCCGATGACGACGATAAAAGGGGACGACCAGGCACAGATTGTCCCTCGTGCATATTATATGGGTAGTAGCGGGGGTCAGGGCACGGCATCTGCATTAATTCAGGGTTTTGCTTCTCAACAAATTCTCGCCAACTGATACCCTCGAGGTTTAAGGATGGTACATTTGTCGTGAACGTGCGGCCTGAAAGATAGCCTTAAAGAAAATCATTCGAAATGAAGGAGTACGAACTGTGTAAGATAGCAGCCTTCTCCATCTTCTGCCGGCCAACGACAGTGGCAATTTCCATTAGAGCCTCGATATCGTCGCTGGATTGAAACAGAGGAAACTTTCTCGTCAAAAAGAAGAGCAAGATTATGCCAGCTGCCCAAACATCAATGGCTTTTGCAGGAGGTCAGATGGCAGGCTTATCTTCGAACATAACTAAGCTCACCTCCTGTTTGTGATCCGCATTTTAACAAAACTTCTGGGGCTCGAAACCCCCGCGTACCTGCTCGATTAGCTTTTGGATGCGGCCTACAAGTCGCTGAAATGGGCTAGACAGGCGATTAACATGTTGAAAACCAACCGGGTGTCCTTCTCGGGATATCCAACTCTATCACTTGCCCACGAGCTCCTATGTCGAGCCTCCTTTTGCACTTTTTTGAGGTGGTCTACATCGTACTCCTCCCGGGATTTGATCTTTCCATGCGGGAATTCCCGTGAGGGCGGGGTATGGAGGCATGCTCCATGCGTTGGTGTTGACGAGTCCATTCGCTGATGGCTAGGGATGAGAATGGCTTAGGATGGGAGGAGAGAGAGCTCAAGACGTACACTGGCTAATCCAAAGTCACATAAAGTACCAGTGCCTGTCCGAGGATCAAAAAGAAAGTTGGCAGGTTTGACGTCGCGATGGATGATGCCTCGAGCATGAACATCGCGCAAGGCCCGAAACATACACCGGAAGTATGCTTTTATGCCTGCCATCGAGAGGTCCATATAAAATTCCTAGCGGGAGTTGCAAACAGCATGATAAAGGGTATCTTAGACACTCACACGAAAATCCTCATTGCGGTTGTGGGGCATGATCACGACTACTTGGTCTCGATTGCGGAACGCGGTAATTAGCTGGCACGTGTGCCGAGTTCCCCGACAGTCCTCCATAATGGATATTTCATTCCGTATCCGTTCGGGATTGCTTGTCACGTAGATGCGTTTAACGGCAACGAAAACTTTACTCTCCTTGGGGTATGGCACAGTGTGGTGGCATGCCGATGATGAGGGGGGATAATGGTCGTGCCATGGCATATTATCCCACTTGGTATGATACCACAAATCGATGGCCTTGTAAACAGAAGAGAAAGTCCCCGTGCCTAGGCGGTCCACTATTCTGTAGTCGCGTGATAGTTGGGGCACGGCTGCCAGTAAACTGGCGATTTCCAGCTGGATCTCTTCGCGCTCTTCTGTAGGCTTAAGGAACATTGACATCTCTTCGTCGGTCTCCCCTGGTGCATCTGCATCCTCGCCGTCGCCATCTTCGTCATCTCCATACCCCTCGAGGTCGCACATATCCTGCGGACAGTCCATCGAATTCGGTTCGTCTTCGCCCTCATCAAGATCAACCATTATAGGAAGTTCGTCTGCGTTTGACTTCGACTTGAGGACGGATAGTGGCTGATTGTATAGTTGAGCAAGGTGACTGTGGTATTCAATCATCTCCTGACGGCTACAACTGCTACCACCATCCTCGGAGGTGAAGTTTTGAGTACCATGTACTTTCTGCGCAGACAAATACTCTCTATGGTATGCCCGGTTCCGCGGATCTGAGGACCCAACCTCCAAGGGGTTGGAAGAGTGTTGGGAGAGTAGCATGGTGGTGGCCTAGACTATGTGAAAAGTGGGTGAGGGGGAAGTGGACTGGCTGGGAGGGGGCGTGCTCGTAGACCAGGATCTGTCCTCAGTAACTATCGTGCGCGGGCGGAACGCGGCCAATGGAGAACGGAACGTACATGGTTCTTGTCGCCTGACGCGCCTGGTTCGCGTAGTGTCACGTGCACGAAAGATAGGCCTAACAAAAAGATAGGCCTAATAAAAAGAATGACCACCGCAGGACTCGAACCTGCAACCTTTTGGTACCGTTAGGCAATCGAAGCCAAACGCGCTACCATTGCGCCAGGTAGCCATTAATAGTGGCTACGAGGGAAATTAACAGATGTTGATTCGTGTCATGTAGATACACGCAACTTATTGAGCAAGTTCACCGCAACTACCAAGGAGTTGGAGTGCTCATGTCGTTGACGGCGTGAAAACGGTTTACCTCCATGATCTCCGCAGAAGAGTTAAGAGACTGGTTTACAAGCCTACTTCAAGATCCGCTCTTCCCACATATCACGCTCTGCATTGTACTCCTCCTTTTTCCTCTTGCTGCGCTCGTCTGCGTCCCAACTCCCGAAAGGTTCCCGCTTGGGACTACGTCATTCGTCATGGTCCTCGAAAGTCTCGGGTCGATATTCCCTTGGAATTGGGGCGGCGGCCAGTCGAGTATCGTATCATCGCACGAGCCGAAAAAGCTCAGGAAGAAACACGGTCGTACCCGTAGTGAACAACTAGAGATGAACGGATATGTCAGACCGGGTGCGCCGAGTCTTCAACGCTTCCAGTTTCAAATAGTACCCACTGACCTTCCGGCACAGATACTAGGCAAGAGCTGATCGAAGGTTATTATCCCGGTCTGGTCAACATCTCAGGCACATATTGCTTCATGAACTCGACACTCCAGGTCACTCGTCACCAACGCCGTCTACACGTACCATTTCTCACTATCATTTTCAGGCGATGGCTTCCCTATCCTACCTGCAACCTTACCTAACTGCTGCTCACGACAAGGCCGTGCGGTTAGACGTTGCCTCACCAGTTATCGACGCCCTTCTCGCATTGTTACAGGGTCTGTGTTGCATCTTCGAAAATATATATCCCCGCTGAAAAAGCATGTTTTCAGAATTAAATGCCCCTCGAAACTCGTATCACTCAATCCGCCCGCTCGAGATCATCGAGGCTCTCGTGAACCATTCTCCGGGCAAGCATAATACCCTTTTCTCTTCCCGCGAACACCAGGATGCCCAGGAACTATTTCAGGTTGTCTCCGAGTGTATAAAGAAGGAAATATCCGCCGTCAATAGGGAGCGTCAACGAGATCGTGGCCTCGGAGGGTTATCGCAGTTTGATGGGGAAGCTAGCAAAGATATAGGGATGTCCATATTCGACGGACTAACAGCTAACAGGAGGAGCTGCGTGGAATGCGGATACACAGAAGCTGTCATGCACTTTGCCTTTGATAACTGGCAATTGGCAGTTCCGCGTTATGTTGTGAGTCGTCTTGCTGGTGAAATTCTGTGCTGTGCTTACCCTGAGCTAGGCAAGTTGCCGGCTCGAGGACTGTCTGGCTGAATACACCAAGCTGGAAATGCTGACCGATTGCATTTGTCGCAAATGTTCGGTCATTGCTACCCACGAGCGCCTTGCTCTAGAAGCAGAGCGTCTGGAGAAACTCATCAGTTCGGATACACAACCCACAATTTCGAAGAAGCGCAAGGCAAGGGAAGCAAGAAAACTTGAGGCGAAACTGAGAGCATCATTGGATCATGGTCGGCTGGAAGAGGACGTGAAAGGAGTGAAACTAGACAAGGTACTTAGCAGGGCCTCGACGAAGCAAGCAATGATCGCAAGGGTACATTTATTCCGATTTTGATCTATTGTGTGATCTGACATTAGCCAAGCCTCCACTAGTGCTCGCGCTCCACCTCAACCGTTCCCTAAGTTATGGCCAGTTCGCAATGAAGAACTCGATACGCGTCATCTTCCCCGAAATCCTAGACCTAACTCCATTTATGACTTCTGGCAGTCTTTCCACCGTTCCCTCAGTTCCAATTTCTGCACCGCCTCCCAGCCTGCCTCGCTCTACTACACCCACCCAGGCCATGTATTCGACATCGAGGACTATTTATCGCCTAGCCGCCGTCGTCTGTCATTATGGCCAGCATTCCTTTGGACACTATATCTGTTTCCGACGGAAGCCTCGTCCTTCATCGTATGGTGCAATCCGCTTTGCCCCGCCGCGCTTGGCTCATCCTCTGGGGTGCGAGTGTGAAAAATGTCTGCGTTATGGAAACATCAGGGACGACGATGACCTGGTCGACTCGATGTATCGGCCCAGTCGGGGCTGGCTCCGCATCAGCGACGATTCCGTCAAAGAGTGTGGGATTGAAACTGTACTACAAGAAGGTTCAGGAGCGTTCATGCTCTATTACGAACGTGTGGTACAGTCACGCCCTGGTATTTACCCACTTCACGGCTCACCACGAAGCTCAGAGGAGACCCTTAAGCCGAACCACTCATCTAACGGTATCAGCGGGTCTGCGACATCGCTAGTCTGGACAGGGGGGATGGAGAAGCCAGTGTATGGTGCCCGGATTGTGCGGAGTGTGGTCGCAGGGAGAGGGAGAAGTGCATCACTCGCACCGTCGGAACTGGGTTCAGACAGAGACTTTCTACCGAATGGGAATGGGTCTACCGCATCCTTGATCCTTCCAAACGGAAACGCCAGGCACTCGTCGGTTACTCTGAAAGCGAGTAGGGCGCGAAGCCATGGGGCTGGTTCCTCGACGGAGTTCCTGAATCCGCCGAATCTATCAACATCAGCCCCTGATCTCCGTAGTCGCCCCACTCCTGATTCCTTACCGCAATCCGTTACGACCCCTGCGCTCTGTTAGGTACCAACCCGATCACTACAACCCTCTGCAGTGGACTTTCAAACATAAATCGACATCATGCTTGGTATTACACGCTTTTGCCATTCATATCATGTATCTTAACACCCACAGTTGCCTTAACCTTTCCGTACCACATTCGCTACGCTCGCGCAACATAAATTTAGTTATTCAAAATTTTTCACGAGAAGATGGGTAGAACCAAACTTCGCGTATGGTCATGAGTGCGTCCAAAAAAAAAAAAAACTACCATTGCGGCCCATTGGCCCACTATCAACACAGGTCTAGCCATCCCCATCAGCAAACGAGTATTTTAAAAAATTCTGCCAATGCCCTGCACCGTAGTCCCACGCTGTGGACAACAACGGAGATGCCGACAAGCTTTCATGCGAGTGAGAACGTTCCACTCCCTGACAGAGCATCGGATATCGTAACCGTGAGCGGCGCGGCTCCGTGGGATACATAACAATACAAAACATTCGACAGTCCAAGGAGCAAGGCAGGCAAGGACGATGAGGCAGTTACCAATAGATTCGTCGCTCAACAGTGCGCTGCTTGAGGGCGGGAACAGGCCTAGAGTAGGACACTGTGCGCCTCACACGGGTGACGGTGGGGTACCTAGACAACATCGGTGAACTAGTGGATCGCACCGAATGGAAACCGGGAATCACCACGCCTGGTAAATTTCGTTTGCTTCAAGCTGGACCTCGATGATTTGACGGCCCTGTATCAACGTCAGCTGCTGGAGTGATTCATGGAAAAAAAAATTGGACGTACAAGGCTGTCGGTGAAAGAGCCAACAACAAGGCCTTCCTTGCGACCGTAGCGGTCATGGTTGACGGCGACGATTTCACCAGGCTAAAGTGAGGCGTTCGACGCTACAGCAGACGAGAAAAATGAGACGACGAACGGTAATTTCGCCAGAGACGGGGACGGTCTTAAACTCTTCGACTCTCTCGTAGGTAGCCATCTACGATGAGG
Source organism: Pulveroboletus ravenelii (assembly GCA_038090235.1). NCBI lineage: Eukaryota > Fungi > Basidiomycota > Agaricomycetes > Boletales > Boletaceae > Pulveroboletus > Pulveroboletus ravenelii. Next base: position 39,154 of record JBBPMH010000024.1, read on the forward strand.
AGAGGGAAATGGCAACGAGGAAACAAAAAAAAAAGGGTGGAAATGATGCGGGAAAAAGCAGCCAAGTTGGGTTTTTATAGATTAGCTTCCTGCCAATTCCCCAAAAGGCGAGGCAGGCCACGAGGCGCCAGAGTCCCTCCCGAGTCAGCAACCGACCTACGTAAAGTCATCCTCCCTTGCTGGATCCCTCATTGTTCTCCCAGCGTAGTCTAGCTCGTTATCAGTTGGCACTGCGCTCTTGTTTGCACACCTGGCGCAGCGACGCTCCCAATGCGCGTCCCGATTGCGTCCCTGCAACGTGACCTTGCCTCGCGGCAACGCGATTAAAATAGGAAAATTCGGCTATATCTCCAGGGGCTCTCGCAAAGACGTGAGATTCATGGCTTGGTTACAATAAGATGGCAGTTACACACACGGGTAGGACCTGTCGCAGATGATTACAGTGCAATAAATTGTTAGCCAGCCTTGATGAACCGGTTGTTCGCTCCCAGCCACTGCAGAATAAAATGCCAAAGGCCAAGAACCGTTCCCACCCTGCGCGGACCATCATCTACGGAGGCCATCTCGGCTCGAACCGTAGGGTGGTCGACTTCTTTTACATATTCCACGAGCGATCTCCTCTTGGCAGTCGTGATAAGCCCTCGCAAGCTCGGCGTCCCGGGTGTAATATGATCGACGGACTGCCAGTGCCATTGCATCGTATTTACGGACAAGTGAGTTTGGTTCGACAATGGTAGTGTCGTGGTAGGGGCGTTCTCTCCCGAGGTTCCCATTCCCGATCACGCAGAGATGCAACTGCGCCCGACGATAACGGCGGAAAGAAGGGAGCAGGCTGAGTTGTCGACATCCGAATCGCACGCCTAGTCCAAGATTGTCTCAGGGTTTCATGAAAGGCGTTCACTGCGGCTTCTAATTCTATAGCATGAGGTTTAGTATGCAAACAATCGAGGCAAGATCACGCACGACTGACCCATTTGAACTTCAGCCCACGGAGAAGCACTATCGCTGTGCTACGCTATTCGATTCACCAGAAACTCCTCCCTGGCAACAAACGGATTGCGGTCCTCACTCAGTCGTGCGATTGGCTGCCCTTCACCTTATCAAACTGACCTGAAAGCCGTGCCCTCTTTGTCGATCGCAGAACGAGTCAACGTCAAGTGCCCGGGAAGCCTTCGTACCTCCATACGATCTTCTATGAGGTTCTTCCATCCTTTCAAATTAACAGGATTTATTCGAGAGGAAATCTTTACTTTCCATCGCCAATGCCTCCATCTCTCAGGCCAAGTCGTTCAAAGCCGACTCGTGTGCATGCGACAGCCGCCGAGCCTACTGTTTGCGGTTCTCCAGCTCCCTTTCGGTTTGTTTTGTGCGTTCGTGACTGTCATCAGATCCAGCGAATGAGTGAGCAGGGGGTGATGTAATGTTGCCAAATTTTATCGATGCAGTCACATGTGAAGGTGCCAGGGTCTGTGGCCTTCGATGCTAGGAACCAATGGCACATCTGCCATTTCTTGCCGTGGGGGCGCAGGAACAGCCGCCTGCACAGAGGCAGTGGACTGCCAGACCTGCGAGAGTGATTCCTTTAGCTATTGGTCTACGGCTCGGATGGGCCCCATACGGAAGGGTGTGTATCTGTCGACCAGCATCTGCAAAACCATATCCTTTTCTCGAGTAGTATCCGCAAAAAGTCTTTCACTGGCGCTCTGGTTCGCGAGTCCAAGGACGGCGGTGCAGCGGTGAATGGAACAAAGGGCATGCCGGGAAGAACATCGTGGTTTGGGGTGATGCGTCGCTGTTGAGCAGACACGGCTCGAGCGGACCATGGGTTCGAATTGATAGTGGGCATATGCATACGTTAGATATGGTTTCCTTCGCCCATGAATGTCCGACAAGACATCTGATTGGATCAACACAAGTGATAACGTACACTACTACGTTTGGTTCGCAGTTGCAAGTATATACCCCCTTTGCGGTGAGCTCTCCACCTCAAATAACGTTAGACGGGTACTGGAAATCCTCCAGCCCCACGAAGTTCTCCTTGATGCTTCTGGCAGACACAAAGCGATAGAAGAGACTAATGCTCCCTGCCTTATCGTTTGTCCCGCTTGCGCGTGCGCCGCCAAAAGGTTGTTGTCCGACGACAGCACCTGTGCACTTCTCGTTATAGTACACATTACCAGCCGTATTGCGCAGCTTGTTCGTGGCAGTGAGGAGCGCCTTTCGATCAGTGGCAAAGCTATGACAAAACTAAGTATCTCTGAATCTCGAATGTGTCGGGGCTGACCCACATAGAACCGGTCAAAGCGTAGCCAGACGTATTGTCAATCAGTTCCAGGGTCTTCTCAAAATCTGCGTCGTCGTACACGTAGACCTATGTGGCGGCGTGCTTCCAGCAAGTCCTTCTGAGCTCAAATCAGATAATTACCGTAACTACCGGACCAAAGATCTCATCAGCCATAGTTGCTGACTGAGGGTCCCTTGTCAAGATGACAGTCGGCAGAACAAAAAAGCCCTTGGAATCGTCCCCTGGGGGTACAATGATAATAAATGTTTGATCCTCAAGATGCATACCAGCTTACCATGTCCTCCAATGAGAATTTCTCCGCCAGCAGCCTTTGCTTTCTCAATGTAGCCCAGGATCTTATCGTAGGCTGGTCGGCCGCTGAAGCAAGTCATTCATGATGTAAACCATTTGTGATAGCTATGAAACTTTACATGACAGGGCCCATGAAACAGGCAAAGTCTTGAACTGGCCCAACTTTGATCTTCGCGATCTCGGTCAAGAACTGGTCCTTGAATCCACCATTCCAGACCGAAGAAGAAACATACAGCCTGGAGAGCGCAGAACACTTTTGTCCTGCAATGCAATCAAGCATTTGGCCCAAAGCTAAGGAAACGTAGTTTACCTTGGTATTCGAACCCTCCCCTGAGGCTTTGGAGCACTGCGTTACGGATTTCTGCAGACTTGTGAATGATATGGAAGTTCTTTCCACCGGTTTCACCAACAATCCTAGGGTAACTTCTGTATATATCGATGTTTGCAGCAATATCCTTCCAAAGTTTTTTGAATACAAAGGTGCTTCCGGTGAAATGCAACGCTGCAAAACTAGGATGTCCGATGGCTTGCGCCACGACTTCGGGCGGTGGCCCAGGGACAAATTGAATGACACCGGGAGGGACACCGGCCTCCGAAAGAATTTGGTAAACAAGGTAATTTGAATAGGTGGCCGCAGGTGAGGGCTTCCAAACCACGACATTCCCAACCAACGCGGGTGCTAGGTAGAACCAAGCTTAAATTAGGACTACAGTAAAAGCCAGCTAAAGACACACCTCCGGGAAGGTTTCCGCCGATGGCGGTAAAGTTGAACGGAGAGACAGCTAGCACGAAACCTTCGAGTGCTCGATACTCGACACGACTGCGAGCGTGTGAGAAGAGCACAGGGTAATAAATACTGGACTAGCTTACTTCCAACACCCCTGTGCGTTTTTGGGTGGCTGTTGAGCATAAAGCTCTTCCACATACTTCACACCGAAACGGAAGAAGTCGGAAAGCTATTATACAGAGTCAGAGTCAGAGAACTATCAGCATAACCGCCTGAAAGGCGATGCACCTCGGCGGCGGCATCAATCTCAGCTTGCCAAGCGTTCTTGCCTTGACCGAGCATGGTGGCTGCCATAAGCTTGTAGCGATACTTACCACTAACAAGTTCGGCAGCACGCAAGAAAATGGCGGCCCTATCATTCCACGGAAGTGCTTCCCATTCTGCCTTTGCGGCGAGGGCTCCGTCGATTGCGCCTGCGACGGTGGCTACGTCTGCCTCATGATAGGTGCACAGGTGTCTGGCATGATCTGACGGTATGACCTGCCTCGCTAGTCTTCCAGTTCTGATCTGATTCGCCAATTGTGTTCAGCAACGGGGCTGCAATCCGATATTTTTACCAAACCTCTTTGCCATTGACGATGCAGGGTACCTCGAACGGTAGTTCCTGCTCCATCTGTTTCAAGGTTGCTTCCAGGCCTCTTCGCTCAGGTGAGCCCACGGCATAACTCCTCTGTCGACCTCTGGGTGATTGAACAGATCTGAACGGTGTTTGTTGCTTACCATCGGCTCATTGTCGACGACTGGCACTCTGAACGAAGCGAGCTGCGGCGTAATCATGGTTTCAGGTGCTCGTGACGATGCTCTTCCAAACTGATCAATATTGCTGGAACGGATCTTGCATGCGAATGTCGTTTACCATATATGAGTAACCGTGTAACTGCAGTAAATTAGACTAGGGTAGTGATGTGGCTACAAAAAGTTCTTTTGCTAAGGGTTTCTGCATCAATTCAATGTTCGTCGTGGTATCATGGAACCGTGTCACGACTAGGCTAAGCGGAAAATAAACTCCAAAAAGGGAACAAAAAAATGTAGTAAGGCCCAGCTTATATTGTAGAAGGGAGATCGTCGATGTGCTTCTTGAGGCTGGTAAAAAACCCGTGTGCGTCAAGAATGCTCCCAGCACACCGAATACACCCCGAATCCTGCACGACTCGTGCTAGAAAGGGCAGGCTGAAGATGACGTCGGTTGTTGGTCGTACAGAAAGTTCCTCCCTGGCCAACTTCTCGAATTCTTTCCACCACTTTGGCGGAACAAAAGCGCCGTAAAACGGTCCCGAGCATTGCATGCATTTGACATCTTGGGGAATTTTCAAAAGGGCTTGCGCAGCTTCCGCACGCGTCCTATGGAGTACCAGAAGTCGATGATAGGCATGAGCGGAGATGTATTTGAGATCATCGGACAAAGGGCAGTCAAGGATGTTACAAGAGAGCGTGTGTCGCGAAGCCACCTGCGCCTCGTCCTCGAGGTCGAACCGACTGGCAATGGCGTACACACGGGTAGGACTTTCATGAAGGAAGCGAGGTGATAGGAGTTCCTTGCGTAGGGTAGCCATAGGACCCAAGAAATCGTACTTGGAGGCCGTGGTGAGGAGAGCAGTAAGCTCGTCCAATGATGCGATAGCGGGATCTGGTTCTGGATAGATGAATTGGAGTAAAGTGCCAATGACAGAGCTATGCTCCGTCACGGGGATCACAGAAGGGTGTTCTTTGCTGTCTGGAGGAGACTGAGGAAGAGAAAACATGTGCTCAAAGAAAGGAGAGGCAGCGGCCAAGATACAGCGGTGGACACAAAACTTGACGCCATCTGCGGACTCGAGAGAGACGTCAGCGTCCTCTGAGTACGAGTCGCGGTCAAAGACTGTCATAGTGGGGCGTGGTGGAGGTTGGGACAGCTGTTGTGGTGGAGAGTAAACTTATAGAGCTTGGGCGAGTCAGACTGTCGTGGCAGGTGCAAGACCGAGGAAGACATCCTTGGGTGGTCCGAATCCCAAGACAGGAGGGAAGTACTGCATTTGCTTAGTAACAAGAGTGAACGGTCCACATTAGGATTTGTCACGCCTGCGACGACCCGGTGACAGACGCCGAGCCACTGGTGACTGTGAGCGTCTTCGGCGCTCTGGGGACCGGGCCCGGTGCCTACTGCGGTCTCGCTTTCGGCGGTACGACGGTCCAGCGGCCGGAACCTCGAACACCATCCCATAGTCACCACGCCCGCTGCTCCTCGCGTCCCCTCGGTATCTGCGAGTCTCCTCTAAGTCATCTCGACCCGCGAAGGTCCCCCTTTCTCCGCGTCGACCTAATTTAGGATTGTTGGACCACGAAGTGTTCAGCCGAGCCACGGACTGTGAGCTGAGCAAGACGGAATTAGCAAGGGTAACTAATGCGCTGGGCATCCTTACAAGTCAACCCATATGCGGCGATCATCAACCAAAACATTCTGCATCTTAAAGTAAGCCTGGAGTGCATGTAAGGCTGTGTGACTTTCGATACTGGTTGGCAGAAACGAACCTGTTCAGCGTCCTCTCGCTTGTCAAACTCGATAAATGCATATTGCAGCGAATCCCCCGTTCTTTTGTCGCGGATCACCTGACAACTCATGATGGTTCCGAAGCGCGAAAAAATAAGCTCGAGGTCCTCGTCTCGAGTGACCGGATTCAGTTTGCATACAAACAATACGTTTTCAGGAGGGCGAACGTTTGCGAAAGGCAAGTCGCCAACCATTTCGAGGGTCAGCGCGGATGCTGACGCAGCCTTTTTCCGACGGTCGCGTTCCTCCTCCTCCTCAGGTAAAGTAGCCAGTGCGTCTTCATCTTCAGCAATCCTCGTGGAGTTATCTGGTGGCCGAGTAGGCGAAGAAGGCGGCTTGATGAGGCCTGTTGGGTCCGGAAATGGGTCATCTGCGGGTCCTGGGATTAGCATAAGATGACGCATTCCCTGTCCTCTTACCAAGGATGACAACATGACGAATCCGAACGTCCTTGAAAGGACGTCCCTCTCCATCGGTAAAAACGTCGTTGAGTCTATCCAGTGTCTCCATTCCTTCGACTACGTGGCCAAAAACAGCATGCTTGCCGTCGAGATACTCGATATTGTCAGCTAGGGTGATGTAGAATTGACTGCCACAACCGCCTTCGTCGCCACCAACGGAAGGGGCCACAGCCATTGAAACAGTCCCTTTATGTGTATGCTTGAACTTTGGTACGATTTCCGGCACAAAATACCGTGATACTGATTTGTCGTTTCTTTGAGATGCTATATAGGACCAAACAGACTCCCCACCCGTGCCAGTAGCGGTTGGATCCCCAGCCTGAGCAAGGAAGTCCTTCGACACTAGGACAATATGCGGTCAACGAGTCATGAAATATCGTATGAAGGAACTCACCATTGAAGAACGCGTTCAGGTTGTAATAGCATACTTTGCAGAGCTTGAGGAAGTTCTCAGAACTCTTTGGACACAATTCGACCTCCAAATCAATAATAATATCCCCGAGGGAAGTCTCGAACAAGACAGACATGGAGGGGGTGTTGTGCGGGACGACCCAAATGACCGCAGGGGGAGTGTCTCAGCAGAGCCAGGTAAGATGGAGTAAGCGCAAATTCGCTTGCCCTCGTTTATGATGCTGTCTGTAGTACAGCCACACACAATTAAGGCTCCACCTGTAGTGACCGAAAGTCTATAGTATATCTGGGTCCTCATCCAAATTTCAAGCAAGCTAGTGCTGTGACCAAAGACCTGGTCAGTGTGAACTTATCAAATCCAACACCATTTTGCAATGCTCAACACACAAGGATCGGTGTGGTGGTCATTCACCCGCGGCCGTCTGTACATATGCGTGCGATTTCAAGTTGAGTAGGGTGCACCAGCCCCTTTGTGTATAAGATTTTGTTTTGATGCTCCTGCTGCGCACTGTCGTAGTCCGAGACAGGGCTAGAGTGGCCATCTTGACGCATCGATAGCAAGGATATCGTCCCAATGTCACCAGCATTTACATAAATATGCGGTTTGATATACATATTCTATCAAGGTCAGCAATGCCCCGCTGATATGTAATCCAACTCCAGGGAAACAGGCGGTAGTAAGTACGAAGTAACTTGTTCTTACCACATATGCCACTCAATCAGTGGTCAGGATTTACGCTCATATTTTCCTATTTGCAAAGTATAAACAGTTACTATTCTCCGTGGAGATACATGCCCACTAAACATTGGTCCATCAGGATCCATTCATGCAGTATCCTCTACAGGTTTTACGATCACAGCTATTCCTTCAAACCTCTTGGGAAGAGGGTTCCTGTGCCTATACTAATATCAACGCCTACAGCGTCACTGGTCGATGTTAGCACGAAGACCTTCGTGCTGCCAGTATTAAGGGAGTCCACTGCTTGGGGACCAAAACCCGCTCGACAGTGCTGGGTTCCAATGTGGAAAGCATGCTACAATGCATACTCACCGCCTGCATGACAAAAAGATCAAAGAGGGGGTCTGGTGGTCTAGTGGTGGATGTGCCACTTCGAATCCCGCCAAAAACCACTGGGGGGTTTTAGTGGGTCGTGGCGTTAGCCGAGTCCCACAGTACTTCCGTGGATCTCCGTAAAATGGATTTCCCTCCCGAGCTTAGTACCTTCCAAAAAAAAAAGATCAAGGAGTACTGTCGAGCTGATAAGGAAGTCGTCGGTGCCCATAATGTTCGTCAGGACAGATTATGACATAGGGGTAACAGTGTTGGTGATGTACTGCGAGGACATAGAGCTCATGTCACTTCAATCTAATGAAGGCCGCCTGGCGAAATGGCATCGCGTCTGACTACGAATCAGGAGATTGCAGGTTCGAGCCCTGCGGTGGTCAATTGGGCTTTTATGTTGTTCCAGTTTTCACAACACGAAGGTGGTAATGATGTCACGTTTTTGTTCGTCCCACCTATTTGTAGGGATATTCTATTTGGGTCAGCATGAGCACTGCGTAAACAGGCCAGAACTTCAATATTTTGGACGAAAAAGGATGTGGCCAGCATGGGGGTCGAACCCAGGACCTTCGCGTACATTGGAGGATGTATTAGCACGACGCTCTAACCAACTGAGCTAGCCGGCCCTAATTTCAACAGTGCCAATTGGTACAACTATGGAATATCTCGAGAAATTGACAGACAAAACTACAACCCATTCAATGTCAGTCATCACTGATAAGCTCATGCGCCTTGCCCTCGAACAAGAGTCTCGTTCTACAAAGTTCAACATGTTTTTTGGATGATGAAACGAGCGCACAAAAGCGTAGTCGAAAAAGGTGGGTGTAATGTACATGATGTCGCTGTATGTTCATTACTTCGTCTTGCAGAATCGGGGGTACCTTCCAAAGCGTCACATATCACACATACACACGAGCCTTGCCCGTCTCCTTCACTGCTCCTGCTTTTGATTTTGTGTCGCTGGCTTGCCAAACGTAAAGGTGCTTGGCGAGCCCGAGCCCCCAGTCCCAACAAGCCCAAAGGCAGGAGCCGGAGTGCTTGCGGGCTTGCCAAGGGTTGATTGGTTCGAACCACCACTCGTCGTGGAGGTGGACGGTTGCCCAAACATTGGGCCTGATGAAACTCCGAAAGTAAAGGAAGTTACAGGCTTTGCCTGGGTGCCCGTAGAAGTAGATGTGTTGGTGGCTGCATCGTCTTTCTTCCCGAACGTGAATGTCGATGCCGAGTGAGATGAACCGGGTGCAATGTCTCCAGGGGTGGATGCAAGTTTAGAAACGTCCGTGGTGTTAGAGGACACTGAGCTGTCAGGAGTAGTGGCAAAACGGGCCGTTGACTTGGAGCTTTCTGCAGTAGTGCCAAAAGTAGATTTATTTTCTGTGGTACCGCTGAATGCAAATGTTGCCTTCGATCCTTCTACAGTACCACCGAACACCGAAGCTGGCTTGGATGACTCTGCGGGGACGCCAAACGCAAGCGTTGGTTTCGAACCTTCCGCCAGGCGGCCAAAGACAGAGGGAGACTTCGAGCTTTCCGTATTACCTCCAAATATAGACGTAGGTTTGGGGCTTTCAGCTGAGGAACTGAATGCAAAGGTCAATTTGCCTTCCGCGGGGGCGCCCCCAAATATGGATACAGGTTTTGTGCTTCCTGTAACACCTCCAAACAAAGACGCGGGCTTGGATCCTTCAGTAGACTTGGTCACATCAAACGAGAAGGTTGGTGCGCTAGAAGCAGGAGCCGCAGCAGGGTTTGAAGGGAATGTGTTATTGAGGGTTGCGATGTTTGTGGGTGCCGATGTAAGTTTCGGTGGCACAGATATCGAGTCATCACCGCCTACGACGACCGGTTTGCCAAAAAGATTCGTCGCTGATGTCGAAGGCGAACCTGATGTTAAGCTTCCGAAGGGTGATATTGTCGCAAACGGCGAAGGCTTGGCAGGCTCATTCGAACCAGCTGTGGTGCCAAACGCCAATACTGGAGCAAACTTTTTTGATTCATCCGCAACTCGAGGGGCGGGTGCGGAGCCACCATCCATTGCACTTGACGGTGTCTGACCAAATTTGAAAGTCGGTTTCGGCTGGGATGCAATCCCTGAGGCTAAATTGAAGCCAGGAGTAGATGCTGATGTCGCAAACGGTTGTCCGAATGAAAACTTGGGTACCGATGATGTAGATGTGGTTGGAGGTACGGCAGAAGATGAGGATGAAGGTGCACCTAAAAACGAGAAAAGGGAAGCCGTTGATTTTGAACCATCGGACGTGGTAGCGGAGGCTGAAATGGAGGGAACCGAAACCTCCTCCAGAGGCGTGGAACTAAAAATCACGGATGAAGAGGTACTAGGGGCAGAACCAAAGATCGACACTTGAGGTTTGGTCGTAGAGGCAACAGCAGTGGGGGATGAGGTGGAGGAAGAAGCATGTGGCTTTGCGAAAGAGAACGGGGAAGATGTAGGGGCACTTTCACCTGAGGGAGGTTGAGGCTGAGTTGTTGCTCCTAGACTAGAGGACGAAAGGGGAGTTGAGGATGGCGTGCCTGCACCGGTCTCCTTCCTAGTGAAGTTTGGCACCTTGGGTGACGAAGTGACTGTAGTGGTGAGTGGTAGCACTTGCGATGGCTTCACGAATGAAGACAAAGAAACAGAGGCCAAAGAAGAGTCTGTAGTAGAGGTAGTCGGAGTACTAAGAAGTGTGGATGGCGCGGTCGCAGGGACAGAAGTCGAAGGCAACGAGAAAATAGGAGCAGTAGTGGAAGTAGCGGCGGCGACACCCTCGACAGAATCACTGGTATTGGGAGGGGCCACCAAGGAGAAGGTCGAAGTGCTCGATTTGCTTAGCAAGGTACTATTATCCGACTTCCCTTCTGCAGCCAGGGTGGGAACAAGAGTAAGTGTGATTGTAGGGACGGACAATGGCTTAGTGCCAACTTCGGGGACGGTTGCGCTTGTTGATATCTCGGGTACTTTCTGAAGCAGTCCTTGAGCCTTCTTTTGCTCCACAATTTTCGCCCGTATTCTGGCCATTGCTTCTGCCTCTCGATCTTGTTTCTCCCATTTCGAGAAGCCGCGGAAGCCAGGACGTGTTGGGCTATCAGTAACACCTGGGAGTATGGGAGAAACAATGGTACTGGACGAGGCCACACGGCGGCCGAGAGCAGGCTGCAATTGCCACTGCTCGAAGGGGTTAATGCGGGTAGAAGTGGAGGGAATGAGTTGGCGGGAGGATTGACGAGCGGGACTGCCTTTGACTGAGTCCCATAAGAGATTCTTGCCACTCTTAGGGGAATCAGGAACATCGGGAGTTTTGGACCCACTGGACTCCCTTGATGTTTCTTGCCAAGCTAGCTCCTGTTTTCCCCCTGCCTGTTTGTACTGTTCTTCTGTCATCCACGTCTCTACATAAATCTCCAGCGTAGCTGGTCGATCTGGATGTTGAGAGTCCTGAGGCTATGTAGAGGGCATCTGAGAGAGGTATAAAACACTACTTAGAGAAAACTTACCATATGGTATTTATGCCTGGCCTTCTTAACCAAAGTGAGGCGTAACCGCTCGCCCCTGTCGCCGACCTTGTACTGAACACCATCAACCTCCCACTCATCACCAACTCTGCGGCCACCGCAGAGAGGGTCCTCGGATACACCCGAATCCTTCCTTGATGCCTCGCTGAGCTCGTCGGACGCAGCTTTCTTGCCCCTTTTCGTTTTGGAGCCACGGTAGACATGTCCTCGAGGAGTCTCAGAGCCACCTCCCTCGCCTTCACTCTCAAACGATTCAGCTTCGCGGTCGCGTTTCTGCCCTCGTGAAACTACTTCTGTCCTCTTGCGAAAAATCGTTCGACGCTTCCGACAGTGCGATGCGCTTCCATTCCGAATGTCCTCTTCATCATCGCCTCCAAAGGAAGATCCTGCCTCCGCCCGATCACGTTTCCTGCCACGCGCCACAGCCTTGAGTTCTATCGCGTCGTCTTCGTCAACGCCTTCCATTGTTTCATCAGCGGACTCGTGGTCTTCGATGCAAGGGCCACTAGAGCGCTTGAACCTCTCTGGATCATCCACGTGCACATAATTATCCTCGGATTGTTGGTCCAGGGAATGTTTAAACGCTCTTCGAGGCGACATCTCAGAGTACTGAGCATACCAATCTGCCTGTTCATCTCCATTTATGTGTTCGTCGCCATCTAGTCGAGACTTTTTAATGGCTTCATGTTGGGCGTCACCTTCGTCTTCAAAAGAGCGTTTTCTCGACTCTTCTTGATCATCGTGGTTTATGATGAGGTCTTTTCTGCTGGCCTGGCGGACGGGACGTTGTTCGGCAGGTAGTGTTTCTGGAATAGGCACCTGATGACATGAACTGGGATTGTAGCGATCGGCGAAATTAAGGGAACAGACATCCGGGAGTTTGTTATCGCGCAGAAAGGCATGTGTTTCGGGGTGTTGATAAGCATGAAGTTGTAAAGCTACACGCGGCGGAAGCACGATACATGAAGATCCGTGATGAAGCGGTTAGATGAACCACGTTTATGCTAAAACGTCTTGATTGACTCACTGGTTTCGGGAACCCGTCTCCTCAGGCCACGCGGATTTTTCTGTCCATTGGTTGGCTGATCAGCAGCCGGTGAATTGTGGTCCGACACATAATTGGTCGTCTTCTTTCGGCTTTGGGCCTCGCGTTCAAGGTGCGCACGCTTGGCTGCGGCATATGCTACAGCGAAAGGACGACAGTCCGAGTCGGGGATTCCGTGCTTTCTGCGCATCGCTCTGGGGGGAAAAAAAGGTTAAATAAATGTAAATGCATCTGAATATGAGACATACTTCCTGTACCTCAGCTCGCGATGCTTCTTGAGATGTTCGAAACCGCGTGCACACGCGATCCATGTCAGTAAACCGAGTCCCAAGAGTGCGACCGACTTAAAAACAAAATGATACTGAGAGAATGTGGCCAGCAAGCCGGATTCCGGTCTTTGCAAGATGGGGCCGCCAAGGATGTCGGCGTGCTCGTCGTGCAGAGCCATCCTGGGAAGAGGTGTCGGTCTGGCTGGAGGAGCTTGGATGCGGTCAAGAGAAAGGCTCTGCTTATGACAGACCCTGTTGGCGCGGCCCGCGACGGGAAGCGAAATATTCAGTCGGAGCTTTGTATAAATGCCATGAGACGGGGGCGAGGTTCGACTGTGCAGCATTCTTTTTCCCAATGTTTACAGCAACAGCGGTGTTCGTAGCATGATAGTGACGGTATCACCACTTGGCTGTTGCTTGCGGTTGCCATCATGCTGTGGATACGTCTCTGAAGCTTCAACCCACTCGCCTTTGCCTAGGAACACGGCTCACGATGCCTTCGTTTCTTACTGGTGGAGTGGCAGATGGAAGCTGCACGGTCCACGCTCGAACGCTTATTCGTACATTGCATTGAGCATCCGAGTACTAAACCAGGCCAACAATGATTATACATATTACAAAGTAGATGGCATAGGTCTACGGCGCCGTTTGTTCACCTGTGCATGATAGCTTACCCATGTTTTGCCGACTTGTGTGGGAAATTGCTGACTGCTACGGTTTTTATACGACCACATACCCACCGAGGTTGTCTGCATTCGTGTCTCCCTCCTCACTTGCCTCTACCTAGACAAATATGTCCAAGATCGTCTCGCGTTCTCAGCTCCAGGCAAACGGTACTAGGCAAAGTCTCTGGGTCGCCATCCATGGCAAGGGTCTGTAGATGTGTCTGTTCACACAGACCGAAATTTGACGCCCTGGTCGACAGTGTATAATGTGGCAAAGTTTATCGACGAGGTATCCTTCTCTTGCAGACGACGTGATCATGCTACTTAGACATCTGACGCTAGCACCCCGGTGGTGACGAGGTGATTATCAGCGAGGGAGGTGCGCATTTCAAGCTTCTCGGACCGTACACGTCTTTAAACACTATTTCAGGCAAAGACGCAACAGACGCTTTCGAGGATGTTGGTCACTCTGACGAAGCTCGTTCGCTTCTTCCTGGCCTCTTAGTGGGCGAGCTTGAACAGGATGGCGTATGTACCGAGTGGTATCACAACCAAGCGTTTCAAGCTAAACAGAGATGTACCTAGGCCTCATCCAAAGCGGAAAAACCAGCAAACCCAGTGGTTCACAGTGCTGTCGAGAAAGGCTCTAAGTGAGCAATCATGTCCTCCTTTATTTCAGACTCGCTCAGCTGATTCTTTTAGTTTGATGTACTTCATTCCTCTCACTCTACTGGGTGCTTACTTTGCCTGGCGTTTTTATGCATGAGGTAGACCTGGTTTATTTCAACCATTAGTACCCTTTTTATATATATATAAATGTTCTTCCCAGCGTCGGAACATTTTGTGGTCCGCCTGATCGCATCTGTCCACATTTTGAAAGTCGACTGGTACGATGAACACCGCGTGACTGAAACACTTGAATGCAATACGCCTGGAAACGAACAAGCGGTCACCCATAATACAACACACGTAATGATACAAGAGCATTCAATATTCAATTCGCGTAGCCACCTCACGCACTTGAAGTCTTCTGTGGACCCTTCTCGAGCTGAGAAATGTTTCATTGTCGGACATTAGGGTAGTGGCCGGTTGATCAACGGACCGCATACGGCCAAGAACGGTCTCCATGCTATGCATGTGGACGTGTCAAGTGATGACATGTCTCAACATGGCCAAATCTTACCTTTCTCATCTTGGCACGCTGAGCGTGAGTGAGTGTGACCGTAACAATTACGCCACCGATGGTAAGACCTTGAGCCCATAAGCGAGCTTGCACGACCTACAAACGAGGAAGCCGTTAATGAGACCCTATCCCACATCGGTGTCCGCCTTTACCTTCTGTGGCATCGTCAACAGGCTGAGGTTCCATGCAGAATCCGCGTCAATCCACCAGTACCTGATAGCTGATCGACCTCAAAGATCATGGGAAGACGCACGAATCACACGCGTGATGACACTCCCGGCGACTGCCATTGTTGTTGCCCAGCTCCCCATGATAACACTCAGTTGATGCTTCGCTGCCCACTCTGCCGCCTTATCCTTTCCACTCAAAGCAGCCCATCTCTCCTGTTCTTCGTGCTCGCGTTTCTCGAGTTGAGTTTTTCCGAGTTCGGTCCTATGTCCCGAGTTACCTCGAGCCTATCGTCACTAGAAAGGATTTAGACGCGCCAATGCTGATGGTCAAAGTCCAAAGTTCTTCTCTCAGCCTGGATGGTGACAAAGGGTGCAACGATGATGACACCAGTAGCTCGATCGCCCATCTAGGAGATAGAAGGCAGGGAGGGCGATTCCAGTGCCTATAAGCCCTCCCTCAAGTGCTCCACGAACGGTGGCCATACGCTGGCGCCTTGTCTTGTCGTTGGATGTGTTAACCTGTGAATTACCGTGAAAATGGGTTAAATAGGACGGGCTATATGACTTCATGGCCAGACGCAAGGCTGTACCGACTTCCGAGCCGAGGCTTTGACCAGCCAAATACAACCAGCTTACAGACCCTAAGTACTATGAGCATAAGCAAACCAACCCCTCCACTCAGAAGTGTTCCACTGTGAACGTCCATTTCCCCTCCGCCGCATCGAAACTCTCGAAATGGGTTTCCTTCATCGATTTCAGTCGTTTTAGATGCTTAATTGCCGCAGGTGCCTGCTCGTCCTTTATAGGCTCTCTTGTCGCCTTATCCGTAGCCCAGCACCGCAGCAGTATGATCCTAGCCCGAACATTCAAGCCCGTCCCAGGGGCCGGCTTGTCTGCCTCGTCATTGTCGGGATACACGCTACACTCCTTGTCGTCGAATCGGACGAGCTCGCCTAGGAGCGCACCAAGTTTAGGAAGGCCTGTGAGGTCGACAGGATCCAGGAAGTGAATCTCTCCATATCCAACGCGACCCACAACCAGGTCCTTGAAAGATGATAGCTCCTCATAGCCGTTCATCTTCAGTTTGTCTAGGTCAGGTCTCACCCAATAATCGCCATGTTGGAGGGGTGGAAGGGTGGAAGTATCTTCGGTACCGTTTGTGGCCCTGATCGGCGATGATGGCTGCCCGAGAGCGAGCGAACTCTGCGCTGTGAATCGGCCGGATATGTTGCGAGGCGGCGGCTGAGCATACTGCACTGATTTCTCCAGAGATTGGGTGGCGGCTTCTTTCTCTCTTGCTACGTCCTTTTCCCTCGCAGCTTGACTAAGGGCAGGGCTGAAAGTTACCTTTGCTGGGCTGCCGCGTAAGCCTGGTGACCCAGCTCTGCTAAACAGGTCCAGGGCTTCAACTTTCTTGTCCAAAACCAGCTTCTTCACACTTTGCCTTCCGCCACTACCCAACGCAGGACTCGCACTGCGTCCCAGGATGTTTTCCGAACCTTCCATGCGACTCGGGTGAAGAGGACCCGCCTTGCCGTTACTGAAAGACAGATTTTGTCCAGGAACACCAAGCACAGAAGATGATGCTGATGATGCTGACGCCCCAAAGCCTCGCAGTTTTGAACTAGCCGGGGTGTAATTGATTAGCAGGCGCGGTATAGGCGAGCGGGCAGGAGCATCTACGAAGAACCCTGGTTTCTTCTTTTGTTGATCAATGGGAACCGCGCGGGGACCAGGTGGGAGCATCGAGAAGATAGGTAGGTTACTGGATATAGGTTCCACTATGGAGGCGGTAAGTGTACCAGATCCACCTGGTGCAGCTGCCGATGAGCCTAGAGCGCTAGCATTGAACGGTGAAGTGCCCAGGCCGCCCGTGGAAGGTGTGGTACCGATTGCAGGAGCGACAGGTTTTTGTTGACCGAATAACGAACCTCCGAAGGCACTAGTACCAGTTCCCGCGGTCGGCTGGGCCATCATTTGTTGACTTGACGGCTGCCCGAACAGGGTAGACTGAGCGCCCGTCCCAGTGTTTGTGCTTGGCTGCCCAAACGTGCCACCGCCGAAAAGACCCGTCCCGGTTGTTGGAGGTTTCGGCGCACCAAAGAGGCCCGTCTGGCCAGATTGCTGGATTTGGGCTGCTTGCAAACTGCTGAACAAACCACCACCTGTCCCACCACCAAACAGTCCGCCCGACGGTTGCGTGGTAGTGCTACCGAACACTGTCAAGATAATATTAATCAAGGACACAAAAGAGATGCGTAGCGCTCACAGCCACCTGGTTGTTGTGCGGGCTGCTGTTGAGACTGTTGCGGTTGGCCAAAAAGACTTATGCCTGTACTTGGAGTTGTTCCAAAGAGACCTGTCGTGGGTTGCGTTGACTGAGCCTGTTGCTGATTTCCGAATAAGCCTGTGCCAAAACCAGCGGTTGTTCCAGTTGACTGGCCGGCTTGACCAAATATCGAAGGCTTTGCAGCACCACTTGCGCCTGAAAACCGGCATCAGTGAATAGTATCTTGATCCAAACAAACAGATTTTACCGAACGTGGTCGAAGTTGCTTGCTGTTGAGGCTGGCCGAAGATACTTGTACCAGTAGCAGGTTGAACTGCGGGCTGGCCAAATGTATTTGTACCCGTACCGCCGAACGTACTTCCGCCCGCTGTGGAACAAGTTAGATAGAAGGTTCCGCGATTGTGGCCTGCACCTACATGGTTGACCGAAGGTGCTCGCAAATCCTGCAGCAGGCTTTGGTTGTCCAAACGCACCTGTACTGCCAAATATGCTAGTACCAGCGCCTGGAGCTGGTTGCTGAGGCTGACCAAAGGTACCAAATGCAGAGGTTTGTTGCTGTTGAGGTTGAACGAATGCAGACCCTGTGCCAAAGGCCGTGCCGGTATTTGTGCCAGCGGCGGGCTGCTGTTGACCAAAGGCTCCAAATGTACCCGTAGCAGGCTGCGTCGTGGTGGTTCCAAATGGAACTGGTGTAGCTCCCCCAAATATCGAACTAGTCGTAGGCTGTTGAGTTGTGGTTGGTGCCCCAAAAAGATTGGTTGTTTGTGCGGCAGGAGCTCCGAATGATGTTTGGCCAAATGCACCTGCTGTCTTGCGGTTTTGTTGATAATCTTGCAGGCGTAACTCCTGGGGCGGTGGTCAACACCTGCAGACCGGACGGGAGTAAGGAATGGAATTGCATTGACCTACCTCTAAAGATGTACCCCTATAAGCTGGTGTGGCCGTGATGGATTGGTATTGGAGGATGGTACTTGGGTTTGAAGGATCCTTTTCGTTGAAGACAGAGTACGTTGGTGTAGATGTCCCCGTTGTCACGGGTGGTGGATTGGTATCTGTACCTGCTATTCGGAGGTATAAGCCAAGATAGGGCCTCATAAACATGATACGGCGTACTTGCAGGAGTGGCACCAAAGGTCGTTGCAGGCTTCGGCTGCCCAAAAAGCGAACTACTAGCACCGAAAGCGCTCCCAGTACCCGGAGTCGTGGATCCGAAAACATTGGTTCCCGATGTTCCAGCAGCGGCAGTCCCGCCAAATGCACTTCCACCCCCACCACCGAAGGCAGAAGTGCCTCCTCCGAATGCACCAAATCCAGTAGCGGGTTTAGGAGCGCCGAAAGCAGAAGTACCACTGGGGGCAGCAGCATTTTGACCAAATGCGCCTGACAGTTGGATGTTGTTGAGCACCAGAATCGCATAAAATGTATGGAAAAGCGTACGAACCAAATGCAGAAGCTCCAGTGTTACTCGTTCCAAGGTTTCCAAACATTGGGTTCGCTGCTGGCTGCTGTTGCTGGCCAAATGCGTTGCTCGAACCAAAAGCTGTACTCGGTGGTTTAAAAGGTGTGAAAAGGACAAGGTTGTAAATGACTTGTCTTACCCCCGCTTCCGAAAGCGTTTGGTTGACCAAAAGCGGAACCTTGACCTTGCTGTTGGTTCTGCTGAGGATTAGCCCAGGAAGATTGCACCGTGTTCGACCCAAACATTGCAGTGAAACAAGATGCAATATGGGCCGCCCGTCACGTCGTCCCTAGCGTTCCGAAGGATTGCGTGCGAGCGACTTGGGTGCGGACTTTGAATGTTTTAGATTCCGGTGGTACGCGTATTTGGTATGTAGTTCCCGCCATCATCACGCACCAAAAACTGGCCTACCTCCTGCGACAGCGGGCAGAGGATAGCAGACGTCGCGATGCCAGGCAAGGCAGACACGCAGAAACGACACCCGACATTCAACACAATCGAGCGCGAGGAATTCTTTAAAAAGCCGCCGAAGGATTCATCCGTGTACCCAATTCTTAATGAATTTGTCGCGCCCCATATCGAGTCTTTTAACGCTCTCTTCGACGACTCTGGGCTGCCCAAGGGCGATGGTAACGGGAAAGGGCTGCTATCTGTTGGCCTCAAAGAGATAGGGGAACGCGTTGTATTTGATGGGACTGGGCAAATCGGGATGGAAAGCGGGCAAGCAGGGTGGGGTAATCGTCTGAGCAGTGAGTGTGCGGCCTCTATGCAGTGTTTCGTTTATGATTTGTGACGTTGTTAGTTTGGATTGAAGAGGTATCAATTGCACCTCCCAGAGTCCCAGACCGTGATACTTGGAGTACAGAGCGGAGAGTCTATCCTTCGGAGGCATCTGCTATCCCTTGGCGTCTCAGGATGTTTTCTGACTTGGTTTGCTATCCCAGGCTCGTGAGCGGCTCACGTCTTATAGAGGTCGTATGCAGGCTAAGGTTTGCTGGACAATAAACGGGGATACGCATCCTGAACAATGTGTTATGCGAGATTGTGGCCTCGTTCCAATCATGGTCCGGGTAAGACTCACGCTGTCCTCCGCGTGTGTTCCCTATCTGACACTTCCTAGTCGGTTCGATGCAACTTGCGTGGCCTTACATCTTCCGAACTTGTTCGGCGCCATGAAGAACCGGAAGAATTTGGTGGTTACTTCATCATCAATGGGAATGAGAGGCTTATCCGATACCTTGTTATTCCCCGTCGCAACCATGCCATATCCCTCCTCCGCCCCTCCTTTACTAACCGTGGCCCGTCTTATACCCAGTATGCCGTTCAGATTCGTTGCGCCAGACCTGATCAGTCTAGCGTTACCAACACCCTTCACTACCTCTCCAACGGGAGTGCTATGCTCCGCTTCAGCTGGCGAAAACAGGAATACGTCATCCCCATCATGTTGATTCTTAAAGCACTCATCAATGCTTCAGACCGAGAGATATTTGAACACGTTACGATGCGAGACTACGAGAACACCTTTCTGACCGATCGCGTGGAACTGCTCCTGCGTAGCTTCAAAATGTACAGTCTATATACGGGAGATCGGTGTCTGGAATATTTGGGTGACAAATTTCGTGTTGTACTGGGAATGCCAGAAGACTGGAATAGTCTAATACTGGGTGCGTGGTTGATCCGAAAGATGGTCTTGGTCCATCTTGAAGAACCTCGTGATAAATTTCGAATGCTGGTGTGAGTTTCCTCGTACTGGTGCCGATGACTGCTAACTTCGGGCTCAGCTACATGTTGCGCAAGCTGTATGCGTTAGTGTCTGGATCATGCTCTGCAGACAACCCAGATTCTCCACAACACCAAGAAGTTCTTCTTCCTGGATACTTGTACGGCATGATCATTAGAGAGCGCTTCGAAGAGGTTCTCAATCAAATTCGTAATCAGATCGCCACAGATGTCCGAAGAGCTGAGCCTCCACCCGATTTCTTGGATAGTGGGTTCTTACTTTACAATTCGTTGTCCAAGATTTATGGTTGGTGCAGAGCGGTACATCACGAAAGCCATTCAGAAGGTTAATTGGGACATTGGCTCAAGGATGTCCAACTTCCTTGCCACCGGAAACCTGATTTCTCCCTCGGGTCTCGACCTACAACAAGCCTCAGGTTTCACTATTGTCGCAGAAAAACTCAATTGGTCGCGCTATATCAGCCATTTTAGATGCATACACCGTGGTGCATTCTTTGCTGAACTAAAAACGACTACTGTGCGAAAGCTTCTGCCAGAAGCATGGGGTGAGCATATACGTCTAAGCACGTCTCTGTGCGGGCAGATAATCATGTTTGCCAGGCTTTCTTTGTCCCGTTCATACACCTGATGGTTCTCCGTGTGGCCTCTTGAATCATCTCTCTCGAACCTGTCGCATCATCACTACCCCCCTCGCCGTCGCTCACATTCCTGAGCTTCTCGCTACTTGCGGCATGACCCAGCCTTTCTCATCGTCTGTGGACGGTCGGAAAAATCTCTGTGTTCAACTAGATGGTCGTGTTATCGGGTGGGCTAGGTCGGCCATTGCAAAAAAACTAGCAGAGAACCTGAGGATATGGAAGACAGAAGGGACTCACGCGGTCCCACTTGATCTTGAGATTGGCTTCGTCCCAGAATCAAAAGGGGGACAGTATCCTGGTTTGTTTTTGTTTTCTTCAAGGGCGCGGATGATGAGGCCCGTTAAATTCCTGGTCAACGGCAAAGACGATCAGGTTGGGTCCTTTGAGCAGGTATATATGAATATTGCGGTAGAGCCAGATGAAATTGAGGCCAGTGTCACAACGCACGTAGAATATGCACCAACCAATTTCCTTTCTATCCTCGCGAACCTTACGCCGTTTTCTGATTTCAACCAGGTAAGTTGAGCGCTAAAAATCAAAACCTGCGCGTTCACTGACAAGTGTCATAGAGCCCTCGTAACATTTATCAATGCCAGGTATTTGATGACTAAAGGATCTTGCGCAGATTCTGATTGTCAAGCTTTAGATGGCAAAACAAACTATGGGGACTCCATCTACCGCCCTCCAACACCGAACGGATAACAAACTTTACCGTCTCCAAACAGGTCAGACTCCCATCGTCCGACCCCGCCTGCACGAGAGCTATGCCATGGACGCCTTCCCCAACGGCACTAACGCCATCGTTGCGGTGATTTCCTATACAGGTTACGACATGGAAGATGCCATGATCCTCAATAAATCTGCTCACGAACGCGGCTTCGCCTACGGAACTGTTTACAAGTCACAGATTGTCGACCTCAAAGACATGCATAGTGGATCCAAGTACAATTCTGCTACTGCACTTCATTTTGGTCTCGGTTATGATATCAGGATGGAAGAAGGTGATCGGCAACACACGTGTATGCAATTTTTAGACAGGGATGGGTTGCCCTATGTTGGTACCAAGTTGGATCCGGGAGACCCGATTGTGGCGTATGTGGATGACACAACTGGCCGTACCAGATTCGTGAAGTATAAGGGCGATGAGCAGGGCATCGTAGACCAAATCCGGTTACTTGGTACGCAAGCCGTTCTATCCAATCCAATCCTCTAGGACTGATGTCTTCCAAAGGTTCAGACATGGGTGACACCGAACTCCAAAAAATACATATCACTCTTCGCGTTACGCGTTCGCCTGTGATCGGAGACAAGTTTTCCTCCCGTCACGGTCAGAAGGGTGTCTGTTCACAAAAATGGCCAGCGATTGATATGCCTTTCACGGAAAGCGGGCTACAACCTGATGTGATCATCAACCCACACGCCTTTCCGAGTCGGATGACAATCGGAATGTTGGTCGAGAGTTTAGCTGGAAAAGCCGGAGCTATGCACGGCCTAGCTCAGGATGCAACACCGTTCGAGTTCGAGCACCTTTCTCAGTGTTCTGCCTAAATACACACTGACTTGACTCGATGTAGGTTCTCGGAAGAAGACAGGGCGATCGATTACTTTGGAGAACAACTCCTAGCAGCAGGATACAACTATTATGGCAACGAACCCATGTATTCTGGCATCACTGGCGAGGAATTCGCAGCAGACATCTATATTGGTGTCGTATATTACCAACGTCTGCGTCACATGGTTCTTGACAAGTTCCAAGTACGGACGACAGGCCCCGTCGATCCTCTCACGCGCCAGCCGGTCAAGGTATGTTTCCTGTACTTCTGCTTACTTTCGTTCCTTTCCGTCAGTGGCTTGCATGAACTGACAACTGGCGTCGTGGGCTGAACAGGGTCGCAAACGTGCAGGTGGTATTCGTTTCGGAGAGATGGAACGTGACGCGCTGATCGCACACGGCACCTCATTCCTCTTGCAAGACCGCCTCATGAACTGTTCCGACTACTCTACTGCGTGGGTATGTCGGACATGTGGTAGCATCATCTCGCTGGGCTATGACGATATCAGTCTCGGAGAGATATCGACGACTGACACCATGAAGGCGGCAGGCCCCGGTGGCGAATATTGTAGAGTATGTCGTGCTGCCGACGAAGAGGAGGCCATGCGGGCGCGAGGATCGTCAACTGATGGTCAAAATCTGGAGAGCAGACCTGCCCCGGAGGTTGTGGTAGCCATACCTACTGCGCACGTGCTTGGTTCCCTTAGAAAAGGTGGCGAGATGGACGTGGTGGCAGTCCCATATGTGTTTCGTTACCTGTGTGCCGAGTTGGCAGCCATGGGCATTGCAGTCGCACTGGAGGTGCACTAACCCGACGCAATCACCGATGTCGAGGTCGCTCACCTCTTGCTCAGTCGAGTGACAAGACCATCACCGATGGTATCTGCTAATTAGAAACCGACACATGGCAGTAATGAAATAATACGAACAGGTAGCAAACTGAACGGAATAATGGATAGACGCAAACTGTGGTATGATTCGACAACTGTATATAGTAAGATCATCAAAAGAATCCAGATCCAGAGGCGACATATTGAAAAAAATCACGGTATCTCAACGGCATTCGCTAGACTCCGCTGGTCTATTGGCTGACGAAATGGAAATAGCAACTTCCATAGCGTTGAGCGGGACTTCAGTTGGCCTTGCGTTGCAGCAATTAAGTGATGGATTATACTGAACATCAGGTTCACCGTCTCCCAGAAACATTTCAACAATCGCCCTTTCCAACCCATTGGCACCAGAATCTTGCGGAGGTAGCGGAGTAGTGAGGGGTCGCGAGTCAGCCAGGTGTCCAACGAGCTTGCTGCGGGCCAAGAACATATCTACGAGGATACGGCATTCGGCAGCACTTGTGGCATGCTCAAGCATCGTCCGCATCTCGCGAGCATGTTCAAGCATGGATGGTGCTGGTGAAGGTGCCCATGAAGTAGGTAGCGGTGCAACTTGGTGATACACAGGAGAGGCGGTCTTGGAGGACGTGCACTGTGCCACTGGAGGCGAAGGCGGGCGTTGTACTACGGGTGCTAGGTTTGCGTCTGCGGCATCGACACGTACGGGTACGGTTACGGAGGTAGTTGGAGATGAAAGTAAGGTTGGTGAAGGTAGGGGTTTGATAGACTGAACGGGTTGGGGGATATCAGGCTCCAAGGCCTTCTGAGGTATCGCCGGGATGGGAACAGCACTCGCCAGAGGAGCTTCTGAAATTCCAAGGGAGAGAGAAGGGTTGGTATGTGCTGGTCCTCCTCCTTCTATCGACTTGCCATCCAAGACAGGGAGTGGCTTTTGGGCATAGGATTGGGCTCGCTGACGGGGATATGTTCCTACTTGGTCGGCAGAACCAGGTTCTGAAGAGGCTGCAGAAGGTGAACTAGAGGTGGGATAACGAGGCGGAACAGGCCGATTAGCAAGGGGAGAAAGGTTCGTCATGGACTTGCTTGAAGCATCCCCAGACCCAACAGTCATTTTACGAGGGGGCTTGACAGTATCGCTAGCCAAGGTGATTCTGGATATCATCTTCTGTAGTCGGCCGGATTTTTTGGGCGTCGTGACTAGCGGAGAAAGCGAATTTTCGCTGGGAGTTAACTCTGGAGGGCCCTCAGCGAGAAAGGCAATCAACTCCTTGGTGCTGGCCGATAACCCCCGTTGTCGATCATGTTCAGGAGATGTGAGGGTCGTCAACTCTCCCATACCATCGTCATCCGAACCTGTCAAGATATCCTCTAGATTGAGTGACTCTTGACTGCGTGGCGACCGAGAAGCATTGAGGTTCAATTCCTGCGGACGCGACTTTCTCCTGGGTATAGGAGGGGCAGGGCGTTGATCGGAGAGGGCAGAGTTTGACTCCAATACTGTATACTTGTTCAAAAACATGTCTGACAGTGCTGTGGGGGAGTCTGTCGTCGTTGAAGATGCCCGGACACGAGAGAAGGTGGTGGTGGTATAGCCTGAAGCAGTTGCTGCACTTAGTTGTCGAGGTCGTGAGGTCGGCGGTGGTTTTGTCGTACGATCGTCTTCGTTGCCCACAACAGAGCCCACCCGACGGACAGTTGAAGTTGGGCCGTTCGTGCGCTTGGTTTGCTCTGGGGGGAAATGGGACGGAGGCGCATCAATGCCATTAGACTTTTCAGTCTTTAGAGGCGCCTTTTGCCGACCATTCGAGCGCGTCTTCTCCTTGTTCAACACCTACCGGTGTCGTTAACTTGAAGGCACAATAGCGAGGTGGATAGAGTACGTACCTCCATGGTGCGCAGTCTGTCCGGAGTCAATGAAACCTTCATGGTCGACCCTGACCTCATCATGTCGTCAAACTCTTGGGAACGCGTATCCTCCTTGGGAGAGAAGGACGGGATGAGGAAAGAGGGGGCAAGAAGGAATGGAAGGACAATGACATACACTAAAAGTGGGCGATATAGGAGACCTGTCACCCTTGCTCGCTAGGGACTGTTTTGTGTTGGCACTCGCAAAGGAATCCAATTTTCGATGTCCGGGATCGCTTCCATTGATAAAATCCTGGGAAACTTTGTTATATAACATTTTGACAGCTCGTGACTTGTCGAAGGAGGGTCTAGAAGAAAGTGTAGTTGAAGTGGGCACGTTATTAACGGACTCGGACGACAGGCGAGTATGGGATTGGTGAATGGAACCACTGCGGCGGAATGTGCCAGCGACAGGTAAGGGGGTGGCATCATTCTCTTGTGCGACTGACATACTCCGCCTTGGTCTTGGCAGTTTCGAGAGGGCCTCGATTTGGCCGTAAACTTGAGGAATGAAAAAATAAAAACGTCAGTCCAAAAATGATCAACAAATCCGAGGATACCCGGGTGCCCTCACCCGTCATATTTTTAAAAAGTCCGTAAATGGAGCTATCCTCGCACAGGGCGATGAACAAATCTTGCCCATTTGCAATCGCTCGACTGCTGTCCCGAGCAGCGACCCGACCAACGTTCGAAACGATGTGTCTATGAAAAATATGAGGCACCATGTATAACATGAGCAGTGCCCCACTCACTCGCAGATCGACCTCCATGACATGGACGTGACACCGCGTCAGCAAAAATGGATGATCCAGTCTAGTCCCCAACTGGTTATACTCACTCGATGATCGCGGTTAAATACAAAGAGGCCGGGGCAAGGAGAGACTGTTTGGGCGGGGGGACGCCCTCCACGCTCATGCGCTGAAACAACCGAGTTTCAGCATCCGAGTTCTCGTCAGTGTCACTCAGGGTCGAGTACGCTTCGCACTTGAGACGAAGCAGCTACGACGGTTGTGTTAGACGAGCCCAAAATATCTGAGGGGAACGGACATAAATGGGAAGGCACACCCACTTCGAATGTCCATTGGAGGTTGAATGCACTATCCTCGACAGCTACCAGGGGTGAGCCTGATCCTGGTATGCCGCCCGTGCGCTCCCAGTATGCCCTAAGCTCCAACTCTGCCTCCAACACGGCCTCCTTGCCCAAGGTGGTGGGCAGCACCTTGTGGAGGCCAGCTCTGAGCTGCGTGGTTGTCAGTGCGCGGGCAGCACTGAGGATAGTATGCAGCAGTTCGTCAAGAAACGCGTTGATACAGTCGAGAGCGTCGGTCGAGAGCTTTGTTGGACGCACGTCGGAGAGGATAACGTCGGCAGAGCGAGAAGAGATGTAGCATGGCGGAACTGGAAAGTCATCGTGGGTTATAGAACGCTTGCTATGTTCACCAGACGAGCCAGGCATTGCGCTGGCGGTGGAAGTTGCAGTACTTGACAAGGAAGAGGACGGGACCGCTGAATGTATGCAGTGGCTATCTTAAGCGATGGCCTTGTCACGCCTTGCCATTTCGGGAAAACATCAAATTCAGTCCGCATACCGGGAAAACCAAAAAAAAAAAATTGTTGCAGTTTACAACAGTAATAGGGTTAATGCAGTAGCTAAGGATGACCAGCGTCCTTCTCACCCACCGCCATCGATGGGCCAGACTGCCGTTCCTCGGGCACACCACCCCACCTTGCGTCTGACTTGTCTTCTTTTGTTCCTTCCGTCACAGAACCTGGCACCGCAGCATCCACAACCAGGGTAGCCGACGCCGCGCTCGTGTATCCTTCAGGGGTGGCAGATCGCGCTGCACCGTTTACGGCAGGTTCAGATCCCCAAAGCGTCAGACCCTGCGCGGCACTCATCGTGACCAGTGTAGAGTCGAGATCATCCGGCTGAACGTTTTTTGCAGGATAAGACGAAAGCGCCAGCAAAAAGTCGTAGTCGTCACGTCGAGGGTCCGAGCTGTCCGTGTCATAGTTGATCGGCTGACGTGTTGGACGACAACGCATAGAAGCATTCTGTTTTCTCACGTTGAGGTCAATTGGGCTAAATATATTCCAAAGGACCTGGAATCCCAAGGTTGACACTCGAGACCGTGCGGACAAGACACAAAAATACGCACCCATGGCCCCACGGTAGCATGTCTGTCTGCAGATATTCGGCATTTTATGACACGTCTTGGTATGACACGGTGAGACGGAAGCCGCTGTGATGGCGCACCCAGTCGAGCTGGAATGGCAGGTACGACTGGCTGACTCGTTGGTTTACGTATCAAAGGTTCCCTACGGTCCGTCTTCTGGTGTTGCACCTCGTGCTGCATCACCTCGACTGGCTTGTCAAACTGCTCGCCACAACCTGGGACCCGACGTCAGCGAGAATCAATCTTTTGAAACAGTTTTTTCACCTGAAAAGGGACATGGCAGAGGTCTCACCGTGTGCCTCTCAAGATGTATGTCACGTTCTTGTTCCACGCCAAACCGCCTCTGACAATTCGCCCAGCGACAAAAGAACGGAGCCTAAAGGGTCGAGGATACGTTAGCTGAGCTAGTCTATCCACGCAACCACAATCACACCTGTGAGCCTTCTTCGCGAGCATGGTTTCTTAGATGTGCGAGCAGATTGGCGGCACAATTCAAGATGGCACTACAATTCAACCACCAGCATCGCCGCTCTAATAACCGCGACTTGGATTCCTCGATCAACAATTGCTCAAGATGGCTATATTGAACTGTAATAGGATGAGCTATAGATCAACGCAAGCGAGGAATGCTCCCATACGCTCTTCATCTTCCTCTGCGCCTTCTGAGCCTATACCCTCTCCCATGGCGCGTTCTTTCATCTGTTTGATCGCTTTCTTGACATATGGCGGCGCCGGTGGGATGAGCACGTATACTTGCTGCTTCCGTCGTTTTTTGACATGTGGTGTTGCTAACCCTGCGTCAATTCCCGTCACGTCGACGTCGACAGAATGTCGCTTGAGGGAAAGCCTACTTTCGCCCTCGTCATTCGGCATTTCGAGATCCGTTTCAGGCGGCTCGGTATTTACTGGCGAAACGGGTGGAGAAGGCAGGAAGAGCGGCAACTGGCCGTCTATCGGGTAGTCACTCGCATCCCGCGGCAGTCCTTGAAAATATGGCAATACCGGCTCTGAGCTGCCAAGTGAGAGATGCAAATAACTGGAGTCCATATTCTCTTCGGAGACGGGCGGGGGCGATAAGGGTGGGCTGTGCATGTGCATATCTGCGTTGTCACCATCGGCGGCAACGTCGACAGGGGGTTCTTCCAAGGAGAGATTCTCCAACAGAGGAGTATGGCTGGTGGTATTAGTAGAAGACATTCGCTGTGACGATGTGGCTGCGCCAGCAGGGGTCTGGATTGGGAAGGTGGAACCCTGATCCTTTCCATCTACAGATTCGTCCGAATCCTCCAGCGTGAGGTCAATCATGATTGGCTCTTCAATGACAGTAGCCTGTCCGTGTAACTCTTTTAATACTGACTTCGCTGTCAATAAAATCGGAGAGTCGACACGCTGTGGCTGGTTCTGTACATTCGACTCTGCGGATGGTATCGAGGGTGAATTAATATCAACAGAACGTGTCGCTTCTGGAAGTGCTGCAGAAACCAGGTCTGAGACTGGTTGCAAGGTGATCTGAGGTGGTTGATTGCGCTCCTGGTTATCAACTCTTTTAATTGGTGTGCTTCCAGTTTCTTGAGGGGGAACTATCTTCCTGAGCGAGCGCAAGATGTCCCTTGCCAATGTCGACTTGTTCGCGTCTCTAGGCATCCTCCCTTTAGCTTGGGCCTCGGCCTGCGGCACATCCCGCCTAGAAATTGAAACCAATGGCTGCGCCGTAGCGACATTCATTGGGGGTATGATTGGAGCACCCGCTGCTTGTGCACTATAGAGCGCTGATTTTGCCGCCCGTTCTGCATAATATTGCAGTTGCGCAGCGTACGGCTCAGAAGTCTGCCCTGATGCAAGGTGGATAACCCCCCCCTGAGCGGAAGTACCAGGTTTAGTCGCCAGCTGAATGGCAGGCGCCACCTGGACCGAAGATGCTACAGTCGGAGGCGGCGGGGAGTCAACCACTGATACACTGGGACCAGGATGCATTGATACTTGTTGCTGGGGTACACTTTCGAGTGGCGGATCATCAGGGGTACGTTCTGATTGATTGACCTGCGCCACGATAGACTGCCATACACCCGGAGGCAAAGAATCAATGCCTGCGTTGAACCACTCATCACTTATGCCAGATGTTTTCGCGAGATGCCAGAAAGCTTTAA
Source organism: Pulveroboletus ravenelii (assembly GCA_038090235.1). Classification (NCBI taxonomy): domain Eukaryota; kingdom Fungi; phylum Basidiomycota; class Agaricomycetes; order Boletales; family Boletaceae; genus Pulveroboletus; species Pulveroboletus ravenelii. The sequence continues at coordinate 68,603 of JBBPMH010000024.1, forward strand.
ATTGTGAAGCTCCGCCCTGCAGCTGTGAAGTGAAAGATGCATCTAATATCGAACGAAATACTAACCCGGATGACTTTCTGGAAGGCCTTAACAAACATCGCTCGATCCCCGCGAAGTTGTGGGCCTCGCTGCCACGTTTGCTCTTGCACAAAAGTTGGTTGGAGTTTCTGATTTTCTGGTTGAGAGACACTAATAGAAGGCATATTGGTTGATTGTGGAAGGAGTTGTGAGCACGACTGAGGCGGCTGGAGAGATTGCTGAGACGGAACGACTGATTCAAATTGCTGCGGGTGTTGTTTTAGCTGCAGCGGAGGTTGTGGAAGTGGTTGAGGTTTCTGGGAATGCTGTTGGGGTTCCAACGGAGGCCGTACAGTTCGTTGAAGCTGGGGCCGGGATTGCTGGGGTTGTTGCTGAAGCTGTTGTGGTGGGTTGTGGGGTCGGTGAAGCTCTGAAATAGCTACTTGATCCGGAATTGCTGTGGAAACAGACCGAAACAGAGCTTCAGGTGGCTTTAAAGGGTGGGATGGGATGGGATGGGGGTGGCTGGAGCGAGTTTTCGCCTGTCCTGCAGGGACACCTTGAGATGGCACTTGCATCCGAAAGGTGGAAGTTGATAGTTGATTCTGCGATTGATTATAGGTGGTGACTGGGAGTTGAAACGCAGTGGATTGCGCCAGGAAACCTGGTCCAGAGTATGTCGAACTGGAAGAGCTGGTGCTTGGACCACACTGAGGTCCGGTCCTGATCGATCCCGCTGAAGTGTAGTATCCGGGGGCTGCAACGCTGGCTGTTAGCGACTGGAACATTATCTAAACATCCAGCGTTGGACGTACCAGGGATGGTGTCCGAAGGCGGCAGAGCAGTAACTTGTTGGACCTGTGTTGATGGGACACTCATCTGATGTACTAGTGGCTTATGTACCCTAGATTGAGGTGGCATACTAGTATACCATCCCATCTGCCCTGGGTCAACAGGGGCCTGGGAATGTGGTGCCGCACTGGGCTGACGGGGCTGGTGGACTGTAGGTGGGGGCTGGTAGTATCTAAAAACCCCTGAGCCAAACGACTGGTGAGCGTGTTGCGGAAGACCCCATTGGTACTTGGGAAGGTGGCGTTGCTGTATAGTTTGAGGCTGATGTGAAGTGGTGGTAGGCGCTGATGAGAAATACTGAAACAAGTCGAGAAACGTGAGTGGACATAGGGCAAGATTTGACAACGAAATATTACCGGAGGATAAGAATTAGATTCTGGCACCTCTACGAGGGTTGCAGTTGTCGGCAATATGACGTTGGACGCGTCACTCGGGACACCATTGGACAACTGAACCGTCTCAGAACTATCGACATGAGGGATTGCTCAGACCTGACAAGAAGGTACCTACAGTCCCTGCTGGTTTCTCAATCGCACTAGCGAGTCCCTGTGCGTGAATTCAGTTTCATCACGTGCAGACATAGCGGTCGAGAAGAACTCACTCTGCTTCGCGTCCGCCCTTCACGCGTTTCTCGAGCTGATCAATGAGGAAGTTCTTGTGTGCAGCTTCATTGTTCGTCTCGAGCATCCGAACTATTTCCTTGACTTCCTGAATCCGCTGCAGGTTGGCTTTGTACGCATCTTGTGTGATCATATCTGAGGCATTGATCATCGAAGATGCGGCAAGTGAGATAGACAATTCTTTCCGACTTTGATCACTGACGGGAGAGTCTCTACCGCCACTCTCCATGTCGATGGATGACAACGTCACTAGTTTACCCTAAAAAAACTCGCCTTTCGTTCCAAGTGCGGTAATGTCACGCATCCATGTAACACTTCCCACGGTGACATGTCGCTCCTCCGCGTCCCGCCTCGTCGTCTGGTCCGTACACTCGCATCAGAGGCAACGTTCGCGGCTCCCACCACCTCGGTGTATCGCGTGTTCGACCGCAATGTGAAGCGTGCCCAAAAGGATCGTGCAGCCGCCAGAGATGGAAGTGCGCGAAGCAGAACTGTAGACTATGTCCGGGATGAAGTTGCAGACAGGATGATGGAGCGTTTTTTGGTGACGTGTTTATATAGCTCACACAGTGAAACCGCAGGCTAATTACTCGACTGTTGAATAGGACATTAAAAGGAAGTTTGATGCCGTCGTCGATCTCGGCTCTGGGTCTGGACACTTCTCCAAGTTGTTGGAACCTGACAAGACTCGCAAGGTTATCATGATAGACTCGAGTGGTTCGTGCTAAGAATACGTTATTTGTGCTTAACCTTGGCCTATCACAGGACAGATGCTTAACAGAGACCCGGACAATGAGTTCGAAGGTATATTGCCAAGTTCGCATATTCCGTGTATTCACTAATTCCAAACTCCAGTTCAACTGGAGCGGGTTAAAGGAGACGAAGAGAATTTACTTGAAATATTGCAGCGGAACACTCATGAAGCAATTGTGTCTTGTCTCAGTCTTCACTGGGTCAATGACTTACCAAGTGTGTCTCTAGGATTGCATCTAACTGCTACCTGATGCTACCTTTGTCCTTTGTCGTCCCTAGATGTCCTCGCTCAAATCAGAGAAGTTCTGAAGCCCGATGGCTTATTCCTAGGTGCAATGTTCGGAGGGGACACGCTCTTTGAGCTTAGATCAGCGCTTCAGCTCGCGGAGGTCGACCGCGAGGGGGGAATATCTCCACACGTGTCACCCATGGCAGGTCTGAGAATCTTATTTGTCTACGATTTACGGGTAGACTTATCTCCTCAGATACCAAGGACGTTTCAAACCTTCTCAGTCGCGCCGGATTCACGCTCCTCACGGTTGACACAGACGAAGTGCGCGTTGGTTACCCCTCGATGTGGGAGCTTGTTGAGGATCTCAGAGATATGGGCGAGGGAAATGCTATCCTTGGAAGGTCTGTATTCCATCCCTCTTTATTTTGTTGTGGACTGCGTGAACCTGACAATTGCTAATCAGACGACATATCATGCATCGTGACACATTAGTCGCAGCCTCTGCCATTTATCGAGGTCAGGTCGGATTGTTCCTCTAGCATCCGTATGTATATTCACTTATTCATGTACAGAGCTGCACGGCAATGAAGATGGTTCGATCCCGGCAACATTCCAAGTAATATATATGGTACGTATCCATCTTTTCATAATTGTCGCCCTTTTCCTTAGCCTATCCCCCTCCCCCCCTTCTCATTAAGATTGGATGGAAACCTTCGCCGACCCAAGCCAAACCTCTCGAACGTGGCTCCGCACAAGCCAGCTTCAAGGATGTCCTCTAAGCTAGAGGCTTCGGATATGTGTTTCGCTATGTGCACAACATGATTGTCATGCATGGTGTATGATCCTACCCGCCAGAGGTTATCCATATAGTACCAATCGCTTCCAACCCACCGAGCTCCCACGTACTCCAATGAATTTCCAGAATTCGATCAATTTACATTGATATTCCTTACGATGTTGCCAGGAAAATTTAATCTACAGCCCCCAGTCTCTAAAAGTACAAGGCTAACGCCGGAGATGGCCGATATCTCGCCCGAGAATATTTTGGGTGAGTAACGGGACGTTAGCCAGGTTATTACAATTATGCGTTGGCTGTGGTCAACATAAAGCACCAAGAAATCGAGAAGCGTGTCTGCCGCGGTGTAATCGATAACGAGAACACTACTTCCATAATTTGGCCGTGAAGAAAATTTTTTGAGCGTTAGTCACTGGAGTACACGCTTCAGGAACTCTTTGAGGTCTTCAAGCGTTCGTTCGCATGCCTCGTGCCCAGCTGACCTGTAGGATCTGAAACTTAACCCCGCTGTGCCCAGTTTGCCCTCGCCCGGCGAGTAGCCGCTTGGCGGAATCAACATCGAAAGCGTCAGATTCTCAAGAGCAGCTAGACCTAGGTCGTTGGTAAGTATTCTGCCTGCTTTCTGGCTTGAACTATAGGGCACGACGGTATCAGCAGTCCCGTGACACATGAGCATTGGTGTCGCAGTCAAGTGGGGAGAAGCCATCTAAGAAAGTTCGTTAGTATTATCCCGCGCTTGGTAGTGAGCAAAAGCAACCTTTGAAAACATATCCTGCAGTGGCATCCAGCCGCTAAGCACGGCCACTCCACCGAGCTTCCAGCCATATTTTCCTCCGAACATTCCATCCTCCCTTCGGGCCGTCAGTCCTGCTAAAAGCGACATGGACCCCCCTTGACTGAATCCACCAACGACAATGCGTTCGGCCGGTATGCCAGCATTGACCTCGTCCTGGATATACTTGTCGATCGTGCGGGCGGAGTCCAGCATTCCGTCACGATCTTCGTGCTTGTCTCCTAAATCCCATGAGGGTAGATCGAACCAACCAGGCATCACAAAGCCACGGTTGGCGGTGATACTTCGACTTGGAGCATTGGGAAGCAGCCACTTGACGTGGGGTAATTCGTTTCTGATCATTTCTACGATTCCAAGCCAACCACTGCCACTGTCACCAAGACCCTATTGAGGAAAGATAGAGGTAAGAAATACCAGGAAACTGAAAGGCAACGTCGATGGTGAAAAAAAACATACATGCAAGAAGATGACAGTTGCGGTGTGTTTTGTGGAAGGCCTGACGATCTCGCAGGGTCCCCTAAGAGAAGGTATGACTCTAGTCCCCATCATCAACGGTTCTGGGGAATGATCTCGACGAGTCAAAGGGACGAGGATCCTAAGAAACGAGGGGGAATAAACGGCAAGGAAGGCCGTCAGAAATAGTGCGACTCGGTGGAGGATGCACCGTGAATGAAAATGGGTAAGGAAACGAGCTCATGTACTTCTCGGCTCAAACCGGACCGCCGGCTATCTCTTTGCCAAACCGTAAAATCGCCACCGTGTTTGCATTCATGGACACAAATCAGCTAGTCGACCCCGCCAGTCAGCCAAAAGCAGGACAGGAAGCAGATTCATCATACCTTCAGGGTCTCTCCAAGAAGGCCCAAAAACGTGCCGCAAAAGCCGCGAGGCTCCACGAACGTAAGCTTGAACGACGCACACGTGAAAAGGCAGCGAAGAAGAATAAACGCCGTGAACGAGCCCAGGCCATTGCAAACAGTGATGACAAAAATACCTCACAAAAGAGATGGAGAAGAGACTGTGGGGATGAGACGGAAATATTTAACGCGAGGGTCGTGGTCGATCTGGGTTTTGATGAGCTGATGTCAGACAAGGTGGGTGTTTCACTTTGCTCTTGTCTCTGTGAGGTGATTCCGTCAAGTGTAGGAGATCAATTCCCTTACTTCTCAATTGGCATATACGTACAGCGCAAACAGACGTGCCGCGCACCCATTCTCGGAACTAATATTCACCTCGTTTAATGGCAGAACCAAACAAAAGTTAGATGCCATAAATGATGCTGGCTACACGAGGTGGACAAGGACCGAGTGGTGGGAGGAGGGCTATGACCGGTTGTGGACGACACCATCTCGATGCCTTCCATCACCCAGTGAGGAAACGAATACGCGAGACAGCATAGCTCAAGCTGATCGCCAGAAGATCGTCTATCTGACTGCCGATTCCCCCAAGGAATTGCTCGAGCTCAACGAAGGAGAAACCTATGTCATAGGTGGAATATGTGACCACAATCGTTACAAGGTGCGTGTACACAAGATTTGTATCCATTACGCGCGACAGTCTAACAGGAGGCCATCACAGAGTCTCTGCTTAAACAAAGCTATCGACTCGCAAATTCGTCATGCCCACCTCCCAATCAGCCGCTACATCTCACTTGCCACCCGCAAAGTGCTCACTGTTAACCAGGTTTGTTCCCAGTTCATGAACACGACAGTTCATACCCCTTGCAAGCTCGGAAAATATACTTGAGTTCTGAAACGTCGATGCCGCTTCTAACTCTCTGTTCTTCGTTTCTTCCATGCTGCCATGATCCTACTGACTCCGTCTTGATGTGGTACCGCTCGCATAATAGGTCTTTGAAATCCTCTTGAAATGGATTGACACCCGGAGTTGGGAAGAAGCGTTTTGGGCTGTTATACCGAAAAGGAAGTTTCAAGTTGGACGGCAGGGTCAAGGTAGGGAAGGAGGGGACAGGAACAATGGCGGACATGGATCCAACACGGACAACGATGAGGAAGAGATGCGTGCCGAGGGTAGAGATGGCAGTCAAATTGGGTCTTCGGAGTTAGTCCATTTGGGGAGGGGATAAGATCCAAAGACAACTACACATGAGGCACCTTTTCGTACATGGCTTCTAAAGGTGATATATAGGATAAACAAATGTTTATTATATGCCCCATGGCTGAGTTGGTTACAGCGTCCGACTGTTAGATGACTATCGGAAGGTCGTGAGTTCGAGCCTCACTGGGGCAGTCAACTTTTTGTTTTGATGGTTCTCATCAAGTGGAACGCCTACGTTAATATTGACTGCTCTCCCGCAAACCCAAGGGAGCGAGAGATTGCACTACTTATTCTTTGTGGTGCCCTTCCCGCAGCCGCCTGTATCAGCGCTCCAGCGTCGAGTATACTATAACGGAGATCCTTTTTCACTTCGAGTACTAGTACTGTATCCAGTGTACCAACTAATATCACTATTGAGACTGATACGTGGTGGCTTGACGTGTTCAGCCAGAACACGAGATAAGGATACGCGCAGTGATGCATAGGAAGAATGCACTATCCAGCCCCATCTCTTCCAGGCAAGCTGCCGCTACATATCCGTCAGAGATGGCATGAGATTTATCCCATGTCTCCATCCTTTGCACCGGGATCTGGAGGGACTGATGATGTTGATTGTGTGACAGTCATGTCTAACGGACGAAACATCACTTTCATCCGCTTAGGTGGGTCATCTCCCGGCTTCGTCGCAGCAGCTCGACCACCAACTGGTTCGTCTCTGTTTTGGGTGCCTAGGTCGGCGCGCTTGGGTTTGCTGGCGAGACGTTCAAGTAGTTCGTCCTCGTCATTTTCTCTTCGCCGCTTTTCGGACAACCGTAGGGGGGGTAATTGGGATTTGGAGTTTGATTTGGTGGATGGTTCACTTAGCGGAGATGAGGAACTCCTTTTCTGGTGCAGGAGTGATTCTAGGACGTTGTCATCTTCATGGGCGCGTCGTCGGGGGATAGAGGATGATCGAGAGATCTGGCGATGCGCCAACCTTGGGCTTGGGGGTACATCGATAGAAGGAGAAAGTGGTGTGGGTGAGTTTTCTTTGGAGGGAGCTTTTGATGAAGTAACAGGGAGGAATAGTTCTGGAGGGGATGGGGGCCCGGTTTCCTCGTCGTCGTCGCCATAGTCTAGGAGGGAAGGTAGAGGAAGTGTACGAGGGAGGACAAGACCTTGAGGTCGTGGAAGTTTGGACGAGGCGATAGGAACGCGTCGTCTGCGCTTGATTGCGTTTAGTGGGGAACCGGCACGACTTGCTGAACTGATGAACGGAGGTGCCGCGTCACCCTCGTCGTCGTCACCGTTGAAGTACTCTTCTTCCTCGGCGTCAACACCACGGTCCATGCGACGCAAATCGATGGAACCTCTGCAACAAATTAAATAAGTGGGTTTGCTAGAGTCTACCCTGGACTTACCGGTCGTTCTTGGCCTCCTCCTTAGGTAAAGGCTCGACGTTGATTTCCCAACGACGAATGAACGCGGAGAAGCGTGGCCCACCCAATCTTGTTTGGCTGAGCTTGCGGACAATGTCTCCATGAACTGTCATACAATGATCAATCGGGTCTTTTATGTTCTCCTGCAGAGAGTGGTGTCAGCCTCGACGCGAAGTAGTAGATATCAATTTACTCGTCGCATATGTTCAAAGAACTCTTGACAGGAAGCACTTAGTAGACTGTCCCGACGTGACTCCTGCAGGGTGAGTTCCAGGATGGGCTTGAAAACATCAAGTTTCATAAGGTGAGCGAGAAAGTTCTTGTTATTGATCTTAAGGCATATTCGGTAAAACCGGAATGCAGCTACAAAAGCGCTGAGGCATCAGGTCGGTCATAGAATCATTACGAGAGTCGCCACAGACCTAGACGAAGGTGCTTATCTCGGACACCCAGTAGTGTGGCCATGCGAGCAGATATATTTGAAGAGAGCATGTAGAAATGGCTTCGAAAAGCATGTTGTTGGGCGAAATTGCAAAGTAAGTCAGATAAGTATAGGAAAAGATTAGTCTTCTCTCGCGAGAGCTTTAAAGCTGGGTCTAGAACGACCATCTTCAATTCGCGTTGCTATGTTCGTAAGATGTTTGCATACCTGTTTGCTTCCTAAAATCCGGTATATCGTTGTAGGGTCTGAATAGGACTTCTAGGCAATTCTTGTAGAAATAGTCAAGAAACCTCTCAGTTCCCGGATCATCTTTTGGGCGAGCCGAAAGCTTCGCACTGATCGCCGCCTAAACCAAGATGTCAGTGACATATCAGTTGCTCTAGAGGGAGTACTTACAGGTGTGGAACCGGGACCGCCAATATTCTGTGACACATCTAGCAGAGCTTTTAGCGCATCGCCAATCTGACACTGCACCGCCACATCCCGACTCTGAATCATGACCCGACACATTAGTTTCAGGAGTGTCTCTGCCTTGTCAGCTCCTAACCGACCAGCCTCCTTCTCCCTTTCGAGGGCAGTGGCCTGTTTGCATACATGCCCGCGAACTCCATGCAGATCATGATCGAGTAAGATAGCCATGATCTCGCCTGCGGAGCTGACGACACTCTTCGATATCTCCTCCTTCTCAGGTAACGAAAACGCCCATTGGACAGCGAATAAAATCCCTCGATCAACCAGTGTCCGGAAGAGTGCCAACCGTGCAGGTAGCTGGACATTCTTGCCCATTGCGCATAGCTGTTGAATGAGTGCGACAACCTCGCGACGGAATGCATTATCGCTTTCAGTGAGGTTGCCCGCAGGACCAAATGAGAACTGCGCGGTCATCCGCTCTCCGTGTCCATTTGAAGTCTTCTCATGAGGTGTCTTCCTTGGGCCCTTCGACACGCTTTCCTCATTCTCGTCTTCCGATCCCGTTCTAGGTCCCGTGAGCACCTCCTCACTCACATACAATCTGACTATGTCGTGGAGGAAGATGGGATCGTTTTGAATGTGATTGATGATGTCTATTTGGTTGAAGATGATGCAGGAGTTCAAGACGTTGAACGTTGAATCATCGAGTGCGCGTGCGAGCACAACATCCTTGAGGAACTGGAGGCGGTAGGTATGGTGAACCTTCTTCCGGATAAGGTCGTCTCGTATTGGAACTGGTTGGTGGAAGTGTGTATTGAGATGAAGGAATTCGCGGTAGTTGGCCTTATGTGTAGGAAACTCCGGGTCATCTATGTTGCCAAAGTCAAGATCAAGGAAGGCACGAGAAGAGTGTCGCGTACATTCGAGCATCCCGACTACTCCAAAGAAGATGTCATCTTCGAGTATATGCTCGTAAATCCCATGGTCGTTCATCATCACTTCAACTATGTTAATGATGCCAACAAGACAAAATCGCGCACTTACAAATAGTTTGCATTAGACTGCATAGGGCGTGCAAATTGTCTAGGCTCTCGAGGTCTTCTGCCATGTTCAGGACATCAATAAGGGCCTTGATGTAGTGCTGTCATTCTCATCAACATGGGACCCAAAAGTAAGAGTGTGTAGGAGTGAAAAGCACGGTTCACCTCGCGTTGTATGTACTCGCATATCTTCTCCTTGACTGCTTGACCCCTCGAAAGAGTCTTGATCGCACCCTCGATGTCCTGTATGTTGCCGAGCTGAGGAGTGGGTAGATGACCGGTACGGATAATATTGACAGTGGTTGCAGAGTGTTCGCCGGCTGGTGACGATGAACCAATACCCTGATCTTCTAGGTGAGGTTGGGATGAGATATGTATTAATTGGACAGGTCAGAGACGAAACAAGGCGTGGGCTAAGGGCGAAACGGTGCTGACCTCCGGAATTCAAGTGACGTTGAACTTCTATGATGAAGTTCCATACCTCTGCGCATCCTTCGGCGTCCTGGAAACTCAGCGCGTAGTCGGCTCCGTTGGGTTCCGTCCATACTATCAGGCTCTCTATAGGTCGAATAAGTTTGGAACAATACATGAAATACGTCGTAAATTCCCAAATAAATACATGAGAGGAGTGCGCATACCTTGTTGTCGCTGATATACGTCATTGGAGCGGATAGCAGTCGAGAGGATGATTTTGTTAAAGTTCAGCTCAGAACGCGCAACGAGGTAAGCTTGGTTGGCGTCGTCTAGCTGGCCAGCGCAGTACGCAGTGCCTTGATCGACCCAACGAGAGCCGACGAGTTCATAGACCTTTGAAGAACATAGTGTCGGTCAGAGTAGGCGCTTGATGAGGTCATGCAAAGTGGATACAAATGGACAGGAGGGATGCGCAGACGTCTTGAATAAAAGGAGAAAGCTTCCCCGGTGGAGTTGAATATGTTGTACGCATGACGGCTTTGCCATCATGAAAACAATGGTAAAGGCCAGGATGGGCCTAACGAGATGGGAAAGAGAGAAACTCACCTTGACACGTTTTAGTTCCAACGAAGACTCAGGCGACTGCTGCTGAGAGTCTTGCTGGGTGACAGCCGGGTCCACGGCCTCGACTATTGTGATGTGGTTATCCTTGACATGGTCACCAACGTGGTCGATGTCGCCAAAGATGTGGTCACGAGAGTGCCGGAGTGCCATATTAGCAGCAGGGTCATCCAAGGCAGTGTCAGACTGCGCAAGACAAGTGAGCTCGAGCTCAAGGGCTACCTGGCGGTCGTGTGTGGGCAAGACAGTGTGGTGGGAGGGTGATAAGAGGTCATGGTCGAGGTCGTTGGTGTCGGTGTCGTGATGGGACGTAACAGGCGACGATGGCGCAGCGTCCACGCCGCTCATGACAACCCAGACGGCGCTTTTCCCGTAAATTTCGACCGCTAGATCCCACCTACAGAATCCGCAAGAGCTGCTTATGAGGCAGTTCTGGTCTAAAGTCGTGTCAGTCCTTTCAACGTCAAACGAGACTACCCGTGAGAATATCCAGTGACCGGTTACATCCGTGTCCACAACGGCCACTGGCTCTTCGTCGCAGTGCTCAACGACTCTCTTGCCGCGCGGCCAAGGTAGGACTGTTGGCGGTGCGATCTGGTACGCTTGCCAACACCCGAATACATGTAAACATTACCTGCTTCTTCTCCGCGACACCCTACAGAACGATGTGCAGCATTATCCCCGAATCTGGTCCGTCCATCCGAGTATCTGTCTTGCTCCTCGATGCGTGGTAGAGCGCTGCTGACGGCTGTGGCCTGTATTCGACAACTCGGGTGTGCAGCTCCAATTCTCTGTAAGACTGGTTCTGCACGAAGGAAGGGACTTGTTTTTAATTACATAATTAATTAAATTCAAAGTACCATTTTTTACCCGGTGACGTTTGCATTCTCCCTCGTTTCTCCTCGTCGATATCCTCTGTCAAAATGGCCAAGTCAACAATGATGCTCACTGCCGCTGGCATTGCCGTCGGGAGTCTCGTTGCCTACGCTCTTTACTTTGATCACAAGCGGAGGACGGACGCCATGTTCCGCAGACGACTTCGTATGTATGTTTTCTTCTGTTACCAGCACAAGACTGAATAGATGTGGCCTAGGCAAGGAGAAAAAGCGCGTTGAGAAGATTCAGACACCTTCGGAAGCATCAGCAAGTACAGCAGGTGTCGATCCAAACGAGCTCACCAGCGCTTTGGAGGAGATCCGGAATGAACAAGTCCCCACTGACCACGACGAGAGACATCAGTATTTTATGACGCAGGTTAATATGGGGGAGACTATGAGTGTAAAAGGTACGCCAAATAGAGCCGTTTCGAGAGTGATGGTTCTTATGCGCCAACAGGGCCTGCCTTCTACATGCCCGCCGCACTGTGCTTCTACCGTGCGATTCGGGTGTATCCTTCGCCCCTTGAATTGATCATGGTCTATGAAAAGAGTCTGTCCCCACCCGTATTCCAGGTAAGTCACCATTTGTGTTGCGATACTTCATCCACTGATTTTTCTTACCGCAGCTCGTAATGCAATTTGTCAGCTTGGACGTGAGTTCACCCCCCTTGTCTGAGGGGAGGGGATCAATTTCCGTTCCCGGAGAAGATGGCGAGTTGAGCCCCTTGGGTCCGCCCTCCGGAGCATCTTCACAGGAGTGGGATAAGGTCACAGATCCAGGCACGCAGACGCCTGTGATATGACTATGAGTGAATTTACACACGACTTTGAACGTACAATGCATGCTGCCGCGCGCTGTGTAGTCGTTGTCACCCGTACAATTTCTCCTTACCTTCCTATCCGTTGTCGATGCAATGTTCTGATATGAATGTTTTTTTTTCTTTTGGGTGCACTTGAATCATCGCCCTTCCGCTTGAAACGTTCGTACCTGCAGGTGAAGACTCGCGCTGAAGGTATGCCTTACTATTTGAAAGAGCAAAGTGCCCGAGCTAAATAAGAAATAGGTTACTACAATTGTTTCCCTCGCAAAGAGATGAATGTCGCCGTCCAAAATGTTGACGTTTCTCAGGCAGCTGGTGGACAGTCTACTGGTGCAGCCATGCGCAAAAGAGTCGTGGTTTGCACCAAGGATTTTGAACCGGGTGACCTCATCTACAAGGTGAGCATTGGTTCTACCCGCGCCTGATCCTAATACATTTCACTTCCAAAATCAAAGGAGGAAGCCATTGCCACTGCTCTTGATGCAGATCTTCAAGGCAAGGGAACTCGCTGCAGCCACTGCTTGGGTTCCATCGAGGGGAATATAGCTTTCCGTCCTGACTTTGACCGCTTCAACTCGGTTTATTGCTCGGAGGATTGCCATGTCAAGGCCATGACTTACTCACAAGGCATACTTTTCACGCTCGAGCCTCCCCTACCCGGACACCTGGTCCCAGAAACTGCCAACTTCTCCAGGGACGAGAGAGACCATGCCCAAGCTACGTTCGCGGAATACATCCAAAAGTGTGGCAAAGCCGCACCAGAGCTGATGGCACGTGTTATTGCACGCCAAGTCTCCATCGAAACAGCGCAAATGATGACTTCCATGGGACACTCACCGTTGGCTAATTCGAATGTAGTGTTGACGGACGGTGGAGACTATACTTTTAATGACCACCTCGAGCGGTTGCGCTATCTTGACGTGGCCTCCTCTGAGGAGGGCAGCAAGTTGTTCAAAACCGTATTGCAACTTGCAATTCCGGGATTGGAGCACCTGGCGACTGAGGAGCGGCTCTCGGTTTATCTTGGCATGATGGCGTATAATGCGTTCGGCGTCTGCTTTGAGGGCGGAAGGGATGACAAGGTAAATGTGTAGCCACCAGTTGTAGACACGTGCTCATAGTGTCGCGTTTACGATGCATATAGCCTGCACCAACGGGGAGGCCTGAAAATGCGGAGAAGACGCGAACGCCGTACGGTACACAAAAGCAGGTCGGAGCTGGGTTTTATTTTGTATCGTCCTACGTGAGTATTTCCACCGTCTCGACTGAAGACGGTGCTTGACACCGCACCCTTTATATAGCTCGCCCACTCATGCGATCCATCCGCTCGACCGTTTTTCAACGGCACGTCCGAACTGCATCTCATCGCCGCTCGTACTCTCAAAGCAGGAGACCAAGTCACTGTTGCATATGTCGATGTCACCCAGCATGACGACGAGAGCACGCAGGACTGCCGGCGTCGGAGACGGATGGAACTAGCCCGAGGATGGGCATTTGCCTGCACGTGCTCTCGGTGTGCCTCGGAGGCTGGGCCCGGCGATGAGGCCGACAGTGAACCAAAGGACGAGTCCAAAGTGTCGGAGGTCGTATCGAAATTCGAGGGCGTGTAAGAATGTCATGCGCAGACATCATCACAAGCAATTTTCGCTATGTAGTCCATTTCAAATCTCCAACTTCAGCACTCGATAGAGATTCATTCACAGGACCTTCGTCCCAAGTGTCCACGATGTTTTGCTTTCCGTCTCCTCTTTTCTTTGACTGCCATGCCCCGTAGTTGCGCTTGCTTCATCGGCCCGTGTGATTTGCGTCGTACCTCGGTCCTCACGTATACTTGAATCTTCACAGCATGTCCTTTGTTCTGCACCCTATTCTAACCATCAACTAGCTATACCTTCGTTGACTCGGAAGAAGAGCTATTGCACGATCGCGTATAGTTAATATGGGTCTAGCTGGAGGGAACTAAACTTAGTTGCAGCTGAACTTGCGGCTGCCAGGTTCAGCAAAGGACAGCGAGTGTACGTGGTCACTGGTCAGGGCCACGCACCCATGCAACAGAAGGCGATGGCTGGCCCGATGGTGTGTCTGTATTTTATGCTTGATACACCGAGGTAGGAGTCATGCAAAGCACGTATCAAAACCGATGAGGTGGACTCAGCTCATATGATGATGCGCAGGCCGTACCAGTGGGCACGTACAACAATGATACATGGGTCCATACTCAGTTATCCGGTCCAGGGCCATTTTGCTGGTTTCCATCGCGACTACATTACAGTACATAATCTTTATTGACCCTCTAAACAGTTTGACCTGGTACTGCGCTATGCAGCGCTCGAGCACCACCACGCGATCGTCGACGTCAGCGGCCACTGGCTCAGAAAAACCCACAGATTATGTATACTTTGAGCGCAGCTCTGCCGGTTTCTCCGACGATGCCATTCCGCGAGCTAAAGCCGCGCAATTGAAAGTCGAGCACTTCTACAAAGTCGCTGTGGATGCCGCAATCGAGCGAAACACTAGGTATGCGTTGTTGTCAACGTCGCAATCAGCATGAGCAATGTATTGATATCGAGGCTCGCAAGGCGCGTAGAGCTGGAGAGAAAGCTTCAGGCGGATGTCATGATGTCGGACGAGAGAAAGGTCCGCCATTTGCAGCAGCTAGGGAAGAAAGAATCAACATTTCTTCGCCTGCGACGGACACGTTTAGGTCTGGACGACTTCAGGACGGTCAAGGTGATCGGGAAAGGCGCCTTCGGTGAGGTTGGTGCCGATTCGTATTTCACTCTGTCGCCCGTTCTGATTGATTCGGTGTGCAACGTAGGTTCGCCTTGTTCAGAAACTCGATACCGGCAAGATTTACGCGATGAAAACCCTTAAGAAAGAGGAGATGCTGAAGAAGGACCAGGTGCGTACCACTTTGGATAGTAGCTAGTTATGATCTGAGTCATGCACGGCCGCGCAGCTAGCCCATGTCCGCGCTGAGCGCGATGTCCTTGCAGAATCCGACTCTCACTGGGTTGTACAGCTCTTTTATTCTTTCCAGGATGCCCAGACATTGTATTTAATCATGGAGTTTCTTCCTGGCGGAGATCTCATGACTATGCTTATCAAATATGACACTTTCTCAGAAGATGTCACTCGTTTCTATATAGCAGAATGTACCCTCGCCATCGAGGCAGTTCATAAACTAGGCTTTATTCATAGGTCAGGAACTTTCTCTCTCCTCTTGGTCTAATTCACCCTCACAAACTTTTTTTTGCAGAGACATCAAACCAGACAATATCCTGATAGATAAGGATGGACATGTCAAACTCTCAGACTTCGGTCTTTCAACGGGCTTCCACAAACAACACGACTCCAGTTACTATCAGAGGCTGTTGGATTCAGCAAACAACCCACAATCATCCGCTACTGCAGCACGGAACAGCGTCATGGTGAATGCCATTCACCTGACCATGACCAGTAAGGATCAAATTGCGACGTGGAAAGCGAATCGGCGCAAGCTGGTATGCTGCCCTTGTTAGCATGTCACTAGAACTGATCTAATACAATTTGCAGGCTTATTCTACCGTTGGCACACCAGACTACATTGCACCGGAAATATTCCAGCAAAAGGGATACGGGAATGAATGCGACTGGTGGTCGCTTGGGGCAATCATGTTCGAGTGCCTGGTCGGGTATCCACCATTCTGCTCAGAATCGACACAGGAGACGTATCAAAAGATTATGCAATGGCAGCAATACTTGGCGCTCCCAGATGATGTCCACTTGAGTCGTGAAGCCGAAGACTTGATCCGCAGGTAAGTGCTATGGACACTTCACCTGGTACATTGCGCTGACAGTATGCCAGGCTTATGACTTCCCCAGACCGCCGATTGAATGCAGCTCAAATCAAGAACCACCCATTCTTCTATGGAGTTGACTGGGACTCCATCCACCATATCGATGCGCCCTTTGTACCTAACTTGCGCTCGATAACGGACACTTCTTACTTCCCCACGGACGAAATTGATCAGAGTCCTGCGGAAACAGCTGACGCGAGCGCTGGTGGCGCGCAGAAAGATCTTGCGTTCCTTGGGTACGTTGACAGCCTAATTTCATGACCGGGCATCCAGCTGAGATCCTGGTTCAGATATACCTTCAAGAGATTTACTATCTCATCTCATGCCTTTTGAATATTTGTCTTGACTGGTATACGAGGGCGTGAACCTAGAGCAAAACAAAGTTCCGTGATGGTAGGATATCTCGGGTCTATAACTTGTTGCAAGAAGAAGTCGTGTGCCGTGTCATCATACAATTTTCTCCTGTGTACGAATTATGTGTTAAATGCTTAAACAAGTGTCACTAAGTGTCACATTGCATAGAAGAAGCAATGAATCGATTCAGCAGTAACTATACAGACTCAATCATGATGGTTTCCGGACTGACTGCAACTTCTACTGGGCACTGAGTCCTCGCTGAACACATAAAAGTCAAGTGAGATTGGCCCCTGGTTGAATGAGCAGAGAGAGCCGCCGGTTCTTTCTGTAGCAACTAAGCTGTGGGCGCTGCACGATCACTGCGGGTAGGCTCGGTCTGTTCAGCGCGTGGGCTGTGTTGACGCGAGGAGCGGATTAGCGCCCACTAGGTTGACCCAACACTCAAGTTACACACATTGCCACACTCAGACTATTTGTTCGCCGGATGGCAGAAATCATCGACCTTACCGACTCTCCTCGACGCGAGATCATTGAGATCACGTCTGACCAGGAGCACCCCACTCCTCGTCGCCACAACCGAGCACAGGACAAAAAGAAGCGGAAAGGAGGAAAAGGAAACAGATCCAACGGCCTCACCAATGCTGGTGTCAGCACTAGCAGTTCTACCCAGCCTTCAAGGGGTCATTCTCCGGAAATTGGAGACCAACATAGCGAGCTCGACAAATCCACCCCCCGTCCAAGATATTTGTCACCCCACTCGCGGATTTCTTTGTCTGCCACCGACGAACCTACTTTTTTTGTCATTGACGCCACTCCCGTAGCTGTGGACGGCCCATCTCCCACCCCGGAACCCGCTGTATCCGACGAAGGTGACAATAAATTGCTATTGCCATCTCATGTTACAATCCTTCGTGACGATGGACCAATTCCCGTTGAGGTGCTCTCATCATCAAAGTTGAGCTCAGATGATGAGGAATATATAGAGTACCTCGATTATGAAGATCGAAAGGTCAGTTCGGTTGTGTTTGTTATGTCGCATGCACCGTAAATTCTGCTTGAAGGCCACTGGCTTGGTTCGCTATTTTGGAGTTGAAGGAGAAGAGTCTAATCAATCGAGACCTTCCATATTTAAATGCAAGAATTGTGGGTCAGAAGGCGATCACAAGACGTTTGAATGTCCCATACAAATAGTAAGCCGTGGAATCTTGAATGCACACTGTCCTCACGAGATTTTTCAGTGTCTGATCTGTGGTGCTCGTGATGAGCACTCCACACGGAGTTGTCCGATCAGTAAGACGTGCTACACCTGTGGCATGAAAGGCCATATCAATAAAGTACGAGTATTGCGCGTACGTTGTGCTATTCCTTGTCGTAACACGTTTTAGACGTGCCCCAATCGTTTTTCGGCTCATATGCCATCATCTGATCCTCACGGCGACTGTGATCGCTGTGGATCCACGGAACACAAGATGAATGTATGTCGCTGTCAATGTTAACATTTACACGGAACTACATTGACTGGATCATTTCGCTCTAGGAATGTCCGACTCTCTGGCGCATATATCACTATGTGAATGATGAGGAACGCATTGTAGTCATGCGAAGTCGAGAGGAAAAGAAACAACTTGCGATTGGCGAAGGAGGTGAAGGATACGTTGGTGGGGGGGCATGGTGTTATAATTGTGCGAGCACGGGTCATTTGGGAGATGTGAGTGAAATCTATAGTACTTAACCTCCCTGAACGCTAGGCAACCCTAGGATTGCGATGAACTCCCGCATTCGACTACCTTTCCTACGGAACACTCTGCGTTCAGTTCCCACAACGTCATGTCGGGGCCATTCTATGATCCCACTGCCGAGCCGGTTTCTATAAGATGCGGTCCGAGGGAACGAGCAAGTGGTGCTGAATCGTTTCGTTTACCGGACGACTGGGATGCAGGTGCTCCTGTAGACGTGGGCAGGCGAGGGAAAGACAAGGACAAAGAAAGGTTAGAGAAGAGGTTCAGGGAGCAAGAGGATGAAGGCGAGGATTGGTTCAGCGGCATCCGAAACGTGAAGAAGAAAGGAAAGGATCAGCAGGTGCCAGAGCCGCGAGGAAAGACGTTCAAGTTCGGTTCATTCAAAGGCGGACGCCATGATCTTCCCTCTTTGCCTCTCTCGTTGCCGATTGGCCGCAATGGATCCAGCTTACTCGCACGGCTCAGCGATGGCCGCGGGGGAGGGAGTCGAGGGAAAGATGTAGAGCCACCACACCAGTTCAAGAAGTCCATTGGTATTCGAGGAGCCGCGACCAATCAAAGAAATCAGGACGGTAGGCATCCAAACTCGCGCAAAGCCGAACGGGAACGAGGTCAGGATCGGAGGGACAGAGACAAGGCTGGACATCGAGGATCGAGTCACGGGCCACGCTATAGGGGTGGCTACGATAGTGGACATTAGAAGGCAATTTGTACGTGTTGAGCGATCGCGCCAGCCAGCCATACTACGTTTCCTAGTCCCATAAGTACATACCCCGCCCGAGACCGTGTGGCTCGCCTGGGACATCCTCGCCTAGCCAGCTGATATTGTTGTTTTCCACCCCGTTTTGTCCATCACCGTTTTAGTTCAGAATATTGCCTACACCACGGGTCGCAATGTTGAGCGGGCTGGTGGCATCCCCGACGCTCGACCTCGGCGGTCGGTCGAAGAATGCATCCCCAAAGATCGCATCCACTACCGCAACTCCAACTGCACCAGCCTCAGAGGGTTCCACCAGTCCCATCACCCGGGCTGCGATCTCCATCGAATATGCATCTCTGCGCCACAACAAGCATTGTCCAACGGGCATGTATATCACACCGTCCACAGAGAGCATGCTCGTCTGGGATGCCGTTCTTTTCGTGCACAAAGGCAAGTGCCAGTGGTCATTGAGGGTTGGAGAGGCTATGGTGACAAAAGCTCTCGCGTACTTCCCCAGGCGACTACGCAGGCTCCGTTCTCAAGTTTGTCATGACATTCCCCGACAACTACCCCGACCGACCTCCTACGGTGCGCTTCGTGACGGAGGTGTTTCATCCCCTTGTTGCAAGTCAAACAGGGATGTTCAACCTTGCGGCGCGGTTTCGACCCTGGAGGTGAGTTGCTTGGCGATTGAGGTTGGGGGCTGTACTGACATCCCCCGTAGACCGAAAGAACATCATGTTCACGACATCCTGTACTTTTTAAAGACTGCGTTCAAGGAAGGTGTACTCGAGAAAGTGAACGAGGCAGATGTAGTGAACAAGCAGGCTTTCAAGTAGGTGTTGTCTTTCTGGGTTCTGGGACTTGGCTTACGTATCATCAGGCTGTGAGTCGGGCCCGGTAGTCCTGTTTCGTTCTCATCGTTACTCCACAGATATATGGAGAACAGATCCTCTTTCGCAGCCCTTGCGCGGCAATCCGCGCAGTTGTCGCAGTCACCGAGCGCCCTCTTCGACGTTCCGAGTTCGCGGAAGGCTTATTCGTTTCGTTTTGCTCCGACAAAGCCCGAGCAAGTCAACGAGATCCTTGAAACGCTTTCGATCCAAACACGCTCTGGGCACTCCAATCCCATTACATGATGTCCGGGGCTGGGGTAGTGTGCCCTCTTAGCAAGATAAAGTTTGGCCTTGTTAATAGGATTGTTGTCATTCCACTCCGTTTTGTCCAGCTCTGGTATTAGAGGGACGTGCACGGGCAACGCTCGAGTATTTGTTACTTGTCCTGTCGCGCTGAACGCAGCTGGTAATACTCTAGATTCACGGGCAGTGGAACTATTGATCTACGTTCCTCCACCAGTGACTCTTCCCGGGTTTATTATTTGATACGGACTTCATGAACTACTAGGCACATTATAGGCCGCGGGAACATCTTGCTTGGATAGTTTAGACTAATGGTAGTAGTATGTATCGGTCAAGGCTTCTTTCCGCTCACATTGGAACTCTAAGACAATCGTACTTCTGAATGCGTCCCCAAGAATTCATGGCCGGGATCATCGCTGCTGCTGTTGTCATTGGCGATGATATTGGGCAGTCTGTCATTCAGCGACTGCTGCACTGTTTCGACATAAGGAGTGTCGGTGCCCGTGTCATCGTCCTACTCTCAAGCTATGGGCGTCGTCATCGAGCGAGTGACTATTGTTGGCGTACCTCTTTGACCCTTCCGAAATGCTTGGAAAGCTTCTCGATTACCAGGCTATACGACAGGTGCTGGGTCAGTTTCCTGAAGCATTCTGTAAGCTATCCACTGTTTGGACACACTCCAATGAAGTGATTACCGTCGAGGCTGAACATTGAGAGAGTGACGTGCATCCAAGGTAGAGTCGAGCACGTTGGGCGAGTGAGCACCTTCACTCAGAGACAGCTTAATGGAGTACTCTTTGTCGGAGTTGCCGCGGCCAAAATTCCTTTCGTAAAGCTCGAATCTAAGCGGGAAGAATAGTGAGGCGGACATTGAGTAGAATGGAATGAACGACAGACGTGATGTGTGACTGGATAGTATACAATCAGCATTATCCCTATCACGCTGAGGATCCAAGGGGACGTACGCAGTAATCTAGTTCTGGAATGCGTCTGTTGGCTATCGGCAACCCGGACAGCAAGACGAGGTTGACGAGGGTGTGGATGTGGCTCTCCTTTGTGAAGTAGAGGGTGAGAGAGCTTCCTCCGTTGTTGCGGGCAGTTTCGAGGTCTTCGACGACCTTTCGAAGGAGAGGAAGCGAGGTCAAGATGCCGATTTCTTCCCTGGTTTGGGAAGAGAAAAGGGTACGTTTCGGGATAGGGGGCAAGGTGAGTTAGACATACTTTTCGTCGGTGTCGATGCCATACTCCTGAGGAGCGACCAAGTCAAAGAGCGCCTTTGCACGCCCATACAGTTCGTGAAGCTTGCGATCTTGGGTTTGATTCGGGTTTGCGCCGTGTGCGGCGTGCTCGTCAAAGATGGCGAACAAGAACTGTCGGTGATGGAGGGCGCAGTATTTGATAGTGTCGTAGAGTTCCGAAACCTGTGGCGGGGAAACGGAGATGAGCGACTGGAGGGGAGACGGCCTCGTCCGACTTACACGAGAGGGATCGAATTTTTTCTGTTCTACGTCACAAAAGTCTTCAAAGAGCTTTTCCCAGCGTTCTCGGAAGAGCCATGGTTCGTCGCCACAGCACCTGGGTGGTGTTTGGGTGGGTTGAACGCGGGGGGACGGCTGTGGACGTACCAGCGCTCTTGAATTTTGTCGACGTCCAAGGTTTCAAAGTTCTTGCGCATGATGGCGCGGAAGGAGCTCAGGAGCTCGATCACCTCCTGGGTCGCGGTGTCAAGCGGGGAGAAGGAGAGAGGAGTCCGCTTGCCTTGACGACCTCGACGGGCTCCTTCTTCATGCTCTTTGGCCAGGTGAGTTCTGGTCGTTTCTCGGGCTCACCGGGCCGGAGGAGTATCTTGAGGCGCTTCTTGACGTCATCCATGAGATCCTTTGCGGCGTTGGAGTCGTCCAGGAGATCCTTGCGGACGATGAGCGCGGGGGGACCTCCTGGGCCATTCTTGTGCGGCGCTGAGCTGCCCGGGCTGTCGTCGAGCGAGGAGCGGGAGGAGATCGAGCTGGCGGAGGAGGACGAGGGACAGCCGGAGGGGTCGACGAGCGACGCGGTGAATATCTCGGCCGAGGCAATGACACGTCGCTCGGACGAGGTGTAGATCTGCGATCTTCGTTAATGACGTGGGCAGCGTGGACGGCTTCTCGGCTGACCGTGACGTTCTGGAGGGCATCCTTGTCTGCACGGGGAGGATCAGCCGTGGATACCGCGGAGATGGGCCGGCAACGCACTCATGATCGAAAGATCCTTCTTCATGTTTTCGCCGAGATCTCTGGATTGGTACCTTGCCGAGTGTGTGAACTGCCCAAAACAGAAATACAATCGCCCAATCGAGAAGGAGACAAGATCGCACCTCGCCGCCCCATTTGAATACCAACGTCAGCTTGGTCAATCTCCGCGGCTGGCCGGCCTGCCGCTTCGAGTAGACCGGCTTCAGCTGCGTCTTCGTCCCGGGCAGGTCGATCTTGCTCGAGAGCGCCTGGTTCAGCAGCGTCAGCTTCGCGAGGTCGTCCCCGTCCGCCCCAAGGGCCTTCGCCTCCTCCACCGCCCCCGCCACCAGGTCCAGCTGCCTCCTTTCCCGCAAGATGATCTCCTCCCTCTCCCCGTTCAGCAGCCGTACAAACGGCTGTGTCCACACGTCCCCAATTGGGAAGCTGAACTTGAGCTTCTGCTTCGGCGTGCGGTCCGCATGGCGGAAGACGGTCACGTTCGCTTTCAGGCGCCAGCTCGCCGACTGGTTCACGGCGTCCGCCGGAGGCAGCGGACGGTCGATCGTCGACGACACACGGATGCACAGGTTGGCAAGAATCTCCGCTGCCTTGTCTGCCAATGGGGGACTGCCAGCGTGAAGACCGTGTGATAGCATGCGAAATTGAACCCTGACCGTAATACGACTCGTTCCCCTTGACGAAGCTCCATCCGTTGACATCTATCACCTGGCTGCTCTGCCCGCCCTTGCACCGCAGCATGTCGAAGCCACAGACGTTTTGTCCGAATGCCTGGCAGATTTTAGCAGCATACGTCTTCTCGCGTTCGCTGAGGTGGGTGATGAACCTGCGAGGGTATCACGCTTCAAATCACCTGATCAACGGGAGATCGCCACACCGTATTTCTTTGCCCTCCGTGTTCCGACGGACGACGCCGTCCACGACGGGAGACTTGCGTGTCTCCGCATGGAAATAGTCCGTGCCGACAGTGTAGACCTTGATGTCCTCCGAGTTGTCCACGTCGATAAACTCCTCGTAAATGTAGGAGCCGTCGGTGCGAGGACAACCGAGCGTAGGATCGAGGTCGCTCGACTTGTTTCCCACCTGCGGGAAAAGGTGAGGGACAGTCGTGCGTGAGCGCCCGAGCGATGGTCGAGCACACCTTCCTGAACAGCCGACGCCCACCCCCGCCGCGGAAGTAGATGTACACATTGTGGTCCTCCCCGCTGACCGGTTTCTCCACAAACGGCTTTTCCAACACTCTCCCATCAATGATGATCGCATCGCCGTCCTCGCGCATGCCTACCTCAGGCGTGACGCGGAAGTCACCCAGCTCGATCCCAAGCTTGTCCACCATGAGCTGCCTGAGCTCCGGATCAACGCGAGGCCCGCCATCTCTGGACACCTCCAGGCGTCTCGGGGTCGGCACATGAAGACGGTCCAGAACGGTGCCGACGAGACGACGGTCCCAGAGCAGGGCCTGCGGGGCAAGATCGTTGATGCAAAACGGATTGCAAAGCTTGACGTAAGAAATGGCCTTGTCCAGCGGAAAGTCTGTGGAAAAGAAGGAGATGAGTACATCACATCGGGGCCAGTTTTCAACGTCTGCAGGGGGCGGTGAGCGAGAGGGTGCGGAGGAGGGCCAGCCGTGGCGTGCCTTCATCGAGGATGACCTTGTCCCCAAACACCTTCACTTCTATCGCGCCACGGGATCGCTCGACCAGACGTGTCAGGATCTCCCGCATCGGCTTTGAGCGGGCCTTGATGTCCATTGCACATATGCCGAGGGTGACGGGCGGACGAGGGGGATCATGCGTGGGGTAATTATCCGAGTGGGAGGCGACGGAGGAGCGCGAAGACGACCTGGTGACGACGGCGCTCGAGCGGGGAGAGTTCGACGAGCCCAAAAAGGCGGCTATCCGTGACGGTCGCTGTTGCATGGCAAGCAGGGTGCGCACAGCCACACGATAACTGACTCAGCGATAATTGACTCAGCGAGGCATTTGTGCGCTCATGAGGCATTTCTGCCCCCGTGGTGCTATATACCCTCCCTGGCAGCCCAGGGAGGCCCCGTCGCCATGCACATCACTACCACGCTCCTCCTCTCAAATCTCCACTGCTCCAGGTACCGTTCCGTTCTCGCCCAGGCCTCCTCGTCCCCGCTCACCCTCCCCCTAGCTGCGTGCGCACGATCGAGCATGCTCTCTGTGCGCTCCATCCCCCCCCTGCGGCCGTCGATGTCTCCATCGTCCGTCAGTCCGTCACCATCCACCATCCACCCGCCCTCTCTCTCCCCCACATCCATGCCGTGCTCGACGATGCCGGCTTCGATTTCCCCAGCGAACCCCCCTCCCGCCAGCATTCCAAGCATCTCCAGCAATGTACTCTCTGCCAGCGCTTGCTGCCTGAGAAAGGCGCCCCCCCGTCCACAGCCATTCCCGACACTGCCCCACACAATCTCACCCTTGCCATCGAAGGCATGACTTGTTCTTCGTGTGTTGCCACTATCACAGAGACGCTGTCCCGTCTCCCCGGTGTCTCCCATGTCGCCGTCAGTCTTCTTGGAAACTCTGCAACCGTCCGTGTCGAGAATAGCCGCCTTATCTCCTCCGTCCTCGACACCATCGACGACTGTGGCTTTCAGGTGGAGTTCCTCGGTGCGGAGCCCATCCTCCCATCGGTCCACTCCGGCAAGCCACCCCTCACCAAACACCGTGAAATATCTCTCCGTGTGGACGGGATGTACTGCCCGTAAGTTTCAATTTCGTACGGCGTGCACTCACCTATGTATTCCCATCAGGCGTTGTCCCGCAAAAATCTTGGATGCGCTACGGGACATTTCCCCTAAAATTGTCATCACGAAGCCATCCATGGATCATACTGACCCTCTTATCGGGATATCATATGAACCCGCCCCGCCAGATTTCACCATCCGCACCATCATCTCGCATGTCGCCTCTGCAGATCCCACCTTTGCTGTATCTCTGTATCACCCCCCCACACTCGAGGAACGCACCCGCAGCATGCAGTTGCACGAGCAATCGGTCATTCTCTGGCGTCTGCTGTTTACCTTTGTCGTTGCGATCCCCACATTCGTGATCGGTGTCGTCTACATGAGTCTCGTCCCCTCCGGGAACGCGTCAAAGGACTACCTCATGGAGCCAATGTGGGGCAGAAATGCGTCTCGGATACAGTGGGCCATGTTCTTTTTGGCAACCCTCGTCATGTTCTATGGCGCAGGCCTGTTCCACTATCGCAGCATCAAGGAGATCGTTGCCACGTGGCGCAGAGGAAGCTCGACGCCGATCATTGTCCGTTTCACCAGATTCGGCAGTATGAACCTTTTGGTGACACATCTCCCCCCCCTTCCTTCCCGGCCCTCGCTCATCCTCCTCCCCAGGTCTCCACCGGCGTCTCCGTGGCGTATTTCGCCTCGGTTGCACTTCTCGCACTCGCAGCGTCCCAGGAACCTGCTGCGGACGGAGTCGCCGACACCACCACATACTTTGACTCGGTCGTCTTCCTCACCTTCTTCTTGTTATGTGGTGAGTAGGCATGCAACCGCTTCCCTCTTCAGCCAGCTCTGAGCTGGTCTAGGTCGCTACCTCGAAGCGTACAGCAAGGCACGGACGGCAGATGCCATTACCGCACTTGGCTCCCTTCGCCCGGCAGAGGCCCTTTTGATCACTCCCCGTGATCCGTCCGATGAGATGCCCTATTCGCGTAGCAAAGACCCCGAGAAGGGTGACTTGCTCTCCGAGAATGCCGTTCTCCCTGCGTTCAAAGCTGAGAGTGTGTCCGTCGATCTTCTTGAAGTCGGGGACATTGTTCGTGTCTTGAATGGAGCAACCCCACCCTTCGACGGCAAAATTGTTTCTGGCATTGAGACATCCTTCGACGAAAGTTCTCTCACAGGCGAGGCGAGGCTCATCAAAAAGAACGCTGGAGATCAGGTTTTCCTCGGTACGATCAACAAGGCAAGAGCCGTTGAGATCAGACTGGACGCCGTTGGAGGCGTGACGATGTGAGGGTTTGTCTGACACTAATGGCTACTGTCTCATCGCCCCCCCCAGGTTGGATCAGATCATCCGGATCGTTCGTGAGGGACAACTTCATCGTGCCCCAATCGAACGGATCGTGGACATGGTTACAAGCGTGTTCGTCCCCATCGTCACTCTGCTAGCCATCATCACCTGGGTTGTCTGGCTTGCTCTCGGTTTGGGAGGTGCGATCCCAGCCGACTATCTTGACATTGAAGTGGGTGGCTGGAGTATGCACTGCCTATTTTATTTTCTAGTTCCCTCGACTCATTCAATCTGCACTAGCTGTGTGGTCGCTAGAGTTTGCGATCGCAGTGTTCGTGGTCGCCTGTCCCTGTGGTATTGGTCTTGCGGCTCCAACTGCCCTCCTCGTCGGTTCCGGTCTTGCAGCCAAACATGGCATCCTTGCACGCGGCGGAGGCGAAGCATTTCAAGAGATGGCGCAACTCGATGTTATAGTGTTTGACAAGACTGGAACACTGACCGAGGGAGGACAACCCCAGGTTTCCGACTTTGAGGTGACTTCCGGGTCAACGTGGGCGCACCAGACCGTCCTCGGAATTGCTGCGGAGCTAGAGTCTGCATCTTCGCATCCGTTGGGTGTCGCTATCAAAAAATACGCAATGGAGCACGGGGCAGTACAGCTGACCGCGACCGGTTTCGATGAGGTTGCCGGGCGCGGTGTGAGGGCCCGCTTCAATACCATAGATTGCACCGCTCTCATTGGAAGTGAAGCCTGGATGGGGGAGCACGGGGTGATTCTGGACAGTGAAACAACCCTCATGTTGGCTAAATGGACAGCCGAGGCCAAGAGCATCGTTCTTCTCGCCATCGGCGACGACAATGCTAAAAGCTTTTCTGTCGTAGCCATCTTTTCCGTCACAGACACTCTCCGACTGGAGGCTCCTGACGTCATTCGATTTTTCCACGAAAAGAACATCGAAACTTGGATGTTATCTGGCGACAACGTGCTGACAGCAAAGGCGGTTGCAAAAATGGTCGGCATCCCAGAGACGAATGTCTTGGCAGGCGTACTCCCCCACCAAAAGGCCGAAAAGGTCGAATGGTTGCAGGCAAACAGTACCAAGCGTCCCAGTTCGAAATGGAAGCAATTTTTTTACAAGAGGAGGATGCACGAGCGGTGCATCGTGGCAATGGTTGGTGATGGCATCAACGATGCACCTGTAGGTCATTCTCCTTCTACCGATCGTCTCGGTGTGCTGATGCATGAATAAAAGGCCCTCGCCGCGAGCGACATTGGAATTGCTATTGGATCTGGCAGTGATGTTGCCATTTCTAGTGCTTCGTTTATACTGGTGTCTTCGAACCTTAGGAGTCTTTCCATATTGTCTGACCTATCGCAAAAGGTCTTCAGCCGTATTAAGCAAAATTTTGTAAGCACCCTGGTGTCTTCCCTTCAGTGCAACAATGGCTGACTCGTTCTTGTAGGTTTGGGCATTCATGTACAACACTATTGCAGTACCGATCGCTGCAGGCGTACTTTACCCTGCTGGTCGCGTTCGCCTTGCTCCCGTGTGGGCATCACTAGCGATGGCTTTATCGTGAGTTTTGTACGAACAAAAAATGTGTGAACGCGAGATGCTAATCTACCATCCCTAGGTCTGTTTCCGTCGTGTGTTCCTCGTTGTTACTCAAGCTGTATAGAGAACCCAAGGTATAAGTTCCGACGCAATCTTCGTGTGCTGCAGCATAATGCACTGCACATGTCCGCTGGCGACTAAACAACAAGCAGAAAGGCGTCCATTTGTTCAACTTTGCAACTTAATAATTTCAGCTTTCTGTCGCAAAACATCCTACTGGTGGGAAGTCAAAGCTTGTGGAACGGAATGTCCTGTTGTAAGGAATGATTTCTAGACGTTAAATTAATGGATACGTTGTATTTTTGAACATGTTATGTTGTAGTCACTACTATCCCCTATGTGATGTGCTCGCATCAGTACTAGTGCTATTATCCACCAGATTGGTATCCTACGTAAGCGGAGGCACGAAGCGGCGTACGGATGAGGTCTGCGCGAGAGCTAAACGAGGTGGCGCGGCTTTCTTCGTTCCCGCCACCTCCACCTGGCTCGAGCAGATCCTCACTCGCGGCGGTCTGTTTCTTTCGTCGTCAGCTTACTCTTTCAGAGCGATTGTCCAGCATCCGAAACACCTGCCTTTCACACCAGCGGACATGGCAGACCCCACGCAAGAACATTGCCCGGACTACGCTCTACCGGAATTCGACGATGAAAGACTCGTCTTCACAGTAGACGGTAAAACGGACCAAGAGGCCGTGGAAATCCTCAGAGCCCTATGGACCATTCACCACGCCAGGAGGGTGGAGATTTGGGAGGCTCAGCGGGAAGCCAACCGTGCGGAAGAGAGGCGGCGTCGGGAACAAGCTGCACGAGAAGCCGAGCAGCAGCGGGCGCTCCAGCTTGAAGAAGAAGAGGAAGCCAGAAAGGAGGAGAAAAAGAAATACAAGAATAAGTTTGCGCCGATACCAGACAGGCCGCTACCGACCACGGCGCTTCTCCTCCCGTCGCAGTACGCCCTCAACAAGCTTCGAAAAGGAGAGTACGTTCCCCTCTACCTCTTCACGAACAAGGGCATTCGCGAAGCGGACGAAGACGGCTCAGGAGACGAAGACCTCCTCACCCTTGTTCAGACGGACAAAGGCCCCACCTTTCAAACCAGCACGTCAGTCAAGGCCAAGAAGCACAAAGTGAAGGACGAATCGCTTTTGTGGGAGGAATTTGGACAGGCCAATTATAGGATGCTCAATGCCATGAGACAGCAAGACTGGCTGACGGAACGTCTAGAAATGGTTCGACAGTTCTGGCTGGCCATAGAAGGTCATGAGTGGAGGCATGACCCGAGCGAATACTGCAAGCGGGCGCTCCTCCTCTACCAGGGCAGGGTGTGCAGGGACTGGCACAAGACTCTGGGAACTCCAGATGCTTTCAGACTGCTCCCACTACAGACAAGTTGGCTCAATGACTATCATCAAGAGCTGCTTGATAATGCATACGCAGCCAAGATTGAAGCAGTACAGCTGGTCAGTATGTTTCAATTGCTGGTAAGGTTAACAAAACTAATCATCTCGACCTCCTCCCTTCTTCTTCATCTTCCCCCCCCTCCTTCATCCTGTCCCATCTTGATGCTGCATGTGGGTACCCAATCCCATGTGGACTACCATCAGGATGTGGGTTTCATGCATTCCAATCCCATCCGGATGTCACATGCGGGTGCTTCTTCCCCATGTGGACCACCATTGGGACGTGGGTCTTTCCCTGGCACATGCATACGCCTCTATGGCTAAACAAATTGGGCCCATGGCACTGTATGTGCTTGACGCTTCATATCCAATTTTGCATTGGTGTGTGATCTGGTCAGGGTAACACTGTTGTGTGTGCATGGTGGGGCAGATGCAACTAGGTCAACCACTGCTATGCATCTGTCCCAAGCCAATCTTATGCATCCAGTGCTGCTGGCAAATCCCCTCATGCACATGCACTGAGCCTATCCAAGTGCCCACTTTCCCCGACATCCAAGGAACAACTGGATGCAGCCCTGACCAAGTGACCATGTCCCTTTTGGGCTGACGCCCAGCCATCCTCATCTGCAGCAAGTCACACCACGTCAGAATCCCCAGTGTTTCAAGGACCCCTCCCAGTCTGTGCAGTCTGTCTGGGAAGACACAAGCACTCAGTCCCAGTTATCTTCTATGCAGCAAAGTGTTACGTTTCATTTCTGTTCCTATTTGTTTTCCTTTGTCCCCACCCCACTTCCATCGTTAGTCATCGAACATTAGTCTCCTCGTCCGATTCTCTCATATCGGGCTCGTAGTTCCTCCATCAGTCATCGAGTTCCTTTTGCCATTTGTTGGTTTACTCATACGTTTACCAATCTCTGTTGTTTCTTCGTTGTTCACATTTTACATTGTTGTTTTCCAATGTACTATAAAAACCCTTGTAGGTCTACTTGTCAAACTTAACTTAGACCTACTTGGCAATACACTGGCTTCCTCTGTGTGTCCTCGCTCTACACTCGACTAAGCACTCCGCTCTTGCCCTCGATAGCATATTGCTAGAACTAGGTTTCTTAACCTTGAAACCATCAACTGTTCGTTGATAGAACCCTTGACCCTGCCGTCTGCAGGTTACGTTCTTCGTCCTCACCTTGTTACCAGCCGGTCGCTGATAGCAATCTCTGCCTTCGACCTTCAAGCCGAGTCAACGCTTCAACCCTTCGGGATTGATCGTAACACAAAGTGAACTTGGAATGACCAACATGACACCTTTGTTGAGTGTTTTAACAAAGCACTCCGAGTCAAGGACTCAGGAGTCATCCTTTGTAGCATGTGGCAGCAAGAGAGTGGGTGCTGTGAGAAACATGACAGTATGCACATCTGCTCAGGATGTGGGGCACTCACACATGGAGCCACTGCATGCCCTCGAGTGCAGAAGGCGCCAGCCGTTAACACCTTATAGAGCAGATGTCTAGGAGTGAGTGCTCCATCAGACAGGGCTGATCGATCGTTTTTCTTCAGTCCTGCTAGGCCTGCACCAAGGCTTTATTGTAGGTTATCCTGAGATCTTGTGCACACAGAACCCCCCAAATAGTACTTCCCTCGTTGTATACAAAGCTGAGTTTGACAATGTTGTGAATACAGAACTAGCTAAAGGCTGGTACCTAGGTCCCTTTCCCTTTGCTACAATAAAAGCCCTGCTAGGCCCTTTTCAGTCTTCCCCACTCTCGCTAATACCTAAGTCTGGTAAACCAGGCAAATTCTGTTTAATTCAGAACTTCTTGTTTCCCATAGAAACTTCCCCCCTCTTCCCCAGCCCAGCGATCAACAAGGCCATCGCAACTAATTTACTACCATGTATCTGGGGAAAATTCTTGACTATTTACCTACTAATATCACACCTTCCCTTAGGATCACAAGTGGCCACTTGTGATGTAGCTGAAGCATACCGGACAATACCTTTACATGACTCACAATGGCCGGCCGCAGTAGTGCGCATTTCAGATACGGCAGTATGCATAAACACCTGTGTCGCATTTGGAGTGTCACCCTCATGTGGAGCCTATGGATGTTACGTTTTACTTCATTTCCTGACTTGTTTCCTCTTCACTGCCACCATTTGTCATTGAACATTAGTCTCCTTGTCCGATTCTCTCGTATCGGGCTCGTAGTTCCATCATTAGTCACTGAGTTCCTTTTGCTATTCATTAGCTTACTCATATGTTTACCAATCCTTGTTGTTACCTCATTGTTCTCATTTTACCTTGTTGTTTCCTAAAGTACTATAAAAACCCTCGTAGGTCTACCTGTCAACTTAACTTGGACCTACTCGGCAATTAACTTGCTTCCTCTGTGTGTCCTCACTCTACACTCGACTGAGCGCTCCGCTCTTGCCCTTGTCTCCTTGCTAGCATGTTGCTAGGCAAGACCCCTCGACCTTGGAAACCATCAACTGTTCATTGATAGAAACCCTTGACCCTGCCGTCTGCAGGCTGCATCCTTCATCCTTGCCTCGTTAACAGCGGGTCGCTGATAACCGTCTTTGCCCTCGACCTTCAGCTGAGTTCACGCCTTGACCCTTTGGGATCGAGCGTAACAATGGACATGTCACAGATGCTGGGGCAGAGATCTTACAGGCCAATGGCATTGGCCCATTGGATAAGTGGGTTGACAACCACCTATTTTTCCGCATCCCACGAGATCAGATTAATCGTTACAATGAGGCCCGGCACCAGTGGCATGCAGACATCACACAAGCTGGACCTAAACACACAGCTTCACGGATCTGGTATAGCAGCTTCGAACACCCAGGCAGATACATGGAGGAATTCAATGAAAGCTGTGCATTCCCAATCCATGATTGGTCCAACAGATCACCCCACTCAAAAGAGGACGTGCACTTCACATACAACTTCGCAGACATAGATGAAATATCCCAGGACTTGGGCATTCCCTGGGAGGTATCCAAGGACCAACCTTTCACGGCATTGACCACTTACATAGGTTTTGTCTGGGACCTAGAGCAGCGCACAGTCACACTCAGCCCAGTGAAGAACAGCAATCCTGACTGGGAGGTCAGAAGGGCTAGTAGTGGGCGAGTGTAGACTCAACCCAAGGGAGGCTCTGGACTGTGAATGGTGGTGTTCCCAATGGCTAGGTGGAACTGGGGAACGACTAGGTCACTCTCCGGAATAATATTTGGTGAAGGGAAGGAAAAGGTCAGAAGGTAGGAAGAATGTATTTCAAAACCTAATACAAGGCTTTTATAGTCCAGAATATGTTCCTGGACTTACTAATGATAAGGGGGACATGTTCTAAATAAAGAATTAAAAGTCCAAAAGAAACCGGGCTTGTTGGGGGTCGATCTGGACTAAAATGGAAGTGGACTAAGCTAATACTAGTCCCGGACTGGTGAGAACAGATGGACAGATAATGGGTAGACCAGCTGGGGCATGGGGAAAACACTGGATATCAATGTAGAGACACTTGGTGCTCTACACTGGCAAAGACGGAAAAATACATAAGCAAAATCGACAAATGGCTAGCGAGGCAGACACACACGCTCAAGCATGTACAAGAACTGTATGGCAAACTGTTACATGTGGCATCTATCGTGCCACAAGGCCATGCATACCTTGTGGGATTGGAAAGCATGCTAACAATGTGTGCCAAATGGCCCTTTGTACCCCAACATCCAGAGAAAAGCATCAAAGAGGACCTAAACTGGTGGAGTGATAGACTGTGCAATCAGGCATTTATTCGTGCAATCAATACACCTCTTGCCTTTACGGACCCAGAAGCCTTTGCAGATGCCAGTTCTAGTATTGGAATCGGCATCATCATCGGAAACCAATGGTGAGCATGGCGATTGCGAGCAGGATGGCAGTCCCTGCATGGACCCAAGGACATCAGATGGACAGAAGCCATTACCTTTGAGCTCCTTGTACACACACTCGACACAGTCCTATCTAGCACAGACAACGTCATCGCACATGGCGATAACACAGGCATCATTGAAGGATGGAGGGTTGGTAGGCATCGCAACCAAGTGGTCAACACCATTTTCAAGCATGTCCACACTTTTCTCGAGTCAGTGCTTCACATCCGGGCCATTGCAACGCGATATGTCCCCAGTGCCGATAACCCAGCAGACAGACCATCCAGGGGGATCTATGGACCAGAAAACCTCCTACTCCCCACTATCCCACTACCTGAGCATCTTAGGGACTTCCTCTCGGATGCCACCGACCCCTTATCTGCCCGAGAACTCTGACACCTCAGAGAAGGGAGATACTCGGCTAGCGCCATCAAGCTTTTTAGCAACAGGCGAGCCCGACAGGAAGCAGCCGAGAGAACCAGAGTGGAGGCCCAGTTCGAGGACGAGCTGGTCCTTAACAGTCTCTGGAAGGACAGAATCTAGTCTGCCCAGACCTCGGCCATACCCACCCAACCTCCGACCACTACCATCCCCAAATCGCCCCCACTGTCTTGCCAAAGACAGACTGCGGTTATGGATTCCTTCCGAGCCCTCCTCCAGGGCCTTGGGCACGCACACCCCAACTGCAGTATCCGAGGAGGCCCTCAACCACATACTGGAGGTCATTGGAGCATCTTGGGCAGACAGCACCAAAGCCTTATATGGAAATGTGTTGCTAACGTATCATGTATACTGTGATCTCAACAGGCCCGTACCGGAAAAGGAGTGTTGCCCGGTCTTGGGCACACTACTTCTAGCCTTTCTGGCCAGTTATGCAGGGAGCATGGCAGGCTCCACACTGTCAAACTATGCAGCTGGCATCAGAGCCTGGCATCTCCTACATGGTCAGACCTGGAATATTCACCAAGACAAGTTGTGGCTAATGCTTCAAGGAGCAGCTTGCCTAGCCCCCCGTAGTTCCAAATGGGCCATGTGACCCCCAGTAACCATTGATGACCTAAAAATTTTACATGCCAATCTGAACTTGAACAATCCGAGCGATGCGGCAGTCTATGCCTGCACAGTGATAACATTCTACTGTGTGGCACGATTGGGGGAGTTCACGGTGTTGAAATCCTAGGCTTGTAGCCGAGGCTAGTGGATTTCAGCTAGCGTTTAGCTTTCACGTTCTTCTAATCGTTTAGAGTTTCCTGACATGACAGAATGTTAAACCTTCACCCTATAGATCCAGACCATGACGTATTGTGACATTATGATGATGTCACTATGACATCACTGATCTCGGGTAATGCAGGAACATACTGACGTCATTCTATTACTAATAGCCCTACTATAACCGAGAAACCCTGGTTTACCCAGTATGCACCCGGGACTACATGGTGCTTCCATTGTCCATCCCGGACTCACCCGGGTTGCTGACTGATATCTGACTCATGTCGAGTCATGATCTGTCATGCTCAGTAATCATGACACTTATACTAATACCTAGCCAATAGCGTTTAGCT